>JAJAGP010007269.1:0-14600 GCA_025084515.1 Ancistrus triradiatus | reverse complement strand
AAATTTATGCACCTGCCTAATTTTGTTTGAATAATTACTGCACACTTTCTGTAAATCCTATAAACTTCATTTCACTTCTCAAATATCACTGTGTTCATCTGCTATATGATATATTTATCTCAAGTTGCTGATCTGAACAACCAATGATTTATAAACTAAAATCATGACAATTATCAGGGGTGCCCAAACTTTTTCATACCACTGTAGTACTTAAGTTCAGGGTTCCAATCCCACCTCTACCAAGCACTGTTGGGTCTTTGAGGAAGGCCATTAACCCACAATTGCTTGGATTGTAAATCTGTACCAGTTCTAAGTCGCTCTGGATAAGGGCTAAATGGCCAAATGTAAATCAAACAAATGCGTTATGTACTAGAAATGCTCAGACTGTCACCTGTCAGCTAATCAATATGACCGTAACGATGCTTAGATCAATTTTGAATGGTATACTAATCTGAAGTAAACTATAACCCTGATTTAGATAGGTCTACACCTAGATAAGAGACTGGTGATAAGCTCAAGGCTAACAAGTTGGAGGCGACGTCGTAAAATATAATTATTATTATTACACAATATTTTATTTAGTTTCTCATTGATTATGTTCTTTTTCTTGTAGTTTGACCTGGTGTGTAACCGCGAGTCTCTAAGAGAAATCTCTCAGTCCATCTACATGGCCGGACTGCTTGTTGGAGCGCTGGTGTTTGGGCCAATGGCTGACAAGTATGATTCTGCTTATTAAGTATGTCTACAAATGTGTTAAATTCATTTGAAAAAGGCTACATAATCTCAGAATGGTGCTCGGGTGGATCGTGCTCAGTTTGTTTTAATTGTGTCTTGTCAAACTGTAATGGCGAGCTTAAAAAGGAGGTACGAGTTTCCCCAACTATGTACAAAATGTGTTAATGGTTAAAAATGGTTAAAAAAATGGTCAAAATGTGTTAATGGTTAAAAATGGTTAAAAAATGGTCAAAATGTGTTAATGGTTTATTAAAATGTACACAAAAGTCCAGCCCTCCTATCTGAACTCCTTCTATTCAATTTCTCATTGTAACATATGAGATATTTTAATCCCCTAATTTGCTATCCAAACCACTAACCGCTATAATGAATGGTAATTGGGAAATTAATGGGAGTAGATATTACGATTCGGCATCCTACACGATGGCGAATCGTGAAAATGAGAGAAAAGGATTTTAGGACCCAATCGCAGTTAGCTCCAGATGGTAGTGGTGAACTGAAATGAATAAAATAAACAAAACAATGATTAATAAAATACAAATGAACGACAGACAAAAAAAAAAAAGAGAGAGACTTTGTGTGTGTGTCAGCGAAACTGCCGAATCTGCGAGCAGACGCGCACACACAAAGCTCACGGCCGCGTCTGCAGGGGCGCGGAGCGCGGCAGCGTTTTATACGCACTGACGTGCTTTAACCAATGTGGAAGTCTCCCTCTTTGAAATGCTCAAATGTGATTAAACAGAGAAATACTCCTTATAAGAAGGAAGGGAAACAGCGCTAGAAGCGCGGCTGTGTGAACACGCTCTAGTGCGATTCAACTGAGAATAACTGCATTAAACTGACAGAGATCGGCGCTAAAGGGGTGTGCACGTTTACACACACACACACACACACACATGAGTAACTGAAGAAGTCTCTGCATTCAGCTAGGCAGAGATCGGTGCTGAAGCCCGGCAATGTTCAAACACTTAGTAGGTAAGAAAGGAAAGGTCAAAAGGAAATGACGAAAAACGATCGGGAAAGGGAAACCTAATAAGGCGCCTGATAGCGCGGGGGAGAGCTGACACAGGAAGCCGAAAGCGCTCAACGTGAGCGAGCTGAGTCCAAATAAGTTCGGCGAGTGAGCTCTCTCTAGGAATCGCTCTCAACTAAAATTCAGGGGCTGCATGGAACGTAGCCTGAGCGTGAGAGCGGTGTCGCGCTGTGCAGACTTCAGAGACTATATTTAATCTCTGAAGCAGCGCGATGCGATTCACGGTACTGTGTACGTGACACAGCATGAAGCGGACCCGCATAACACGGACGAGAGCGGGGAACAATCCTGCCGCTCAGGTCCAAGCTGGAAAACACAGAGGGAGGCGGTTCCGGTGAGGGACACGCGGGGGCTGGCGACGCCGGAGCGAGTGAGCCACTTAACGCCGGAGCGAAGCCGTGAACGGGCGGTAGGAGTGAAAACCCGGCCGGATCTGACCCTACACTAACACTACGCCCTGGATTATCTCCGAATCTCCAGATTCGTACACCGGCTGAGCCCCTAAAGCGGGCCCAGTCTACCAAAGTCCCTAAGACCGACCGAGACCGAAGCAACAGCGCGAATGAGACCCCCGAAAATCTCTTTAACAGAAACCGTAGCGTCCCTAAGCACAACAAAAACTTGACATAGACGCCACGGGATTCAGCGAAATAGTAAGGAGCGAAGGCGATGGTGCGACGATGATGCAATCATGCCGTAATCAAGTAACACAGGCACGATCGCATGGTCTGAGGATCCCGAACCAAAGCTGTCAGCTTGGCAAAATCCCCAGACTGCTGGGAAGGTACTAAACCGCAATGGGGATCAACAGTGGCCACTAGCGGCCACTGTGCATCCCCTGACAGTAGATGGTTTTCTCAAGAGCTTCTTACCTTTATCTGCGGCCTCCACAGATAACAGGAAGGCAACAGGGCCAATCAGAAGGTCCTCTGAGCCGCTATATTGCTCTGATGTCATCACTATCTGAATATCAGAACAATATTCAGGAAGAAGATACATTTAAATTGCAGGATTCAACTGTATTTTAGTTTGTCCCCTCTAAAAATACCTAAGAAAAATCACCAGGGGGCGCTCACCCTTTTACATACATTGTGTTGTTCCTTTGCAGGTACGGTCGGCGTTTTGTCTACCTGCTCTCACTGATCCTGCAGGTACTGTTCAGCGTGGGTGCTGCTTTCTCCCCCAACTTCTACGTCTACATCACCCTGCGCTTTGTGGTCAGTGCCGCCCTATCAGGTGTTTCCATCGCCTCCAACACCTTAGGTACGGACAGACTGAACCAGTTCCCAGAGTCCTTCTTTCCGTGACTTGTGTGCAACTGTAAGGTCTGACTCATGGTGTTGCAGGTCCAGAGTGGTGTGGAACGACCCGACGAGGTCTCTTCACCATCGTGGCTCACTGCTCCTATTCCTTGGGGCTCATGCTGCTGTCAGGATTGGCCTACGGCATCCGCAACTGGAGGATCCTCCAACTGGTCGTTTCCGCTCCCGTCCTGGTCTTAGGCTTCTACTTCTGGTGAGAGTGTCACTCTGATCTCGAGATTCACACTCTTTAGAGTCTTCAGAGAAACACATTCCTGGTCTCGAGTTTCTAACGTGAGTCCAAGTCAAGTCTCTGACGTGATAGTCAGATAGATAGAGTTGAGTTTCTAGGCTTTGAAGTAGGAGTCCAAGTCAGTTTTCTGGTTTCTATGTCTGACTTGAGTCTCAAGTCTGTAGTATGAGTCGAGTCTCTAAAATGTAGTAGATACTCAAGTCTTTTGCTGAGTCAAAGTCTCGAGTCTCTGGCATGTGAGTCTGAGTCTCGACACTCTGGCTCAAGCTGAGTCGAGTATTGAGTCTCTGGCATTAGGGTCAGAGTCAAGTCACTGCCGCGAGAGTCCGAGTCGAGTCTCAAGACTCTGATGTGAGAGTCTGTGTTGAGTCTCTAGAGTCAAGTTTTGTGTCTCTGAGTTGAGTATCAGTTCTCTGGTTTGAGAGTCTGAATCAAGGCTCAAGTTTCTGCTGTGAGAGTCCACGTCAAGTATTGAGTCTCTGAAGTGGGAGTCCATGTCAGTTCTCTGGTGTGCAAGTCTGACTTGAGTCTCAAGCTTCTAGTATGAGTCAAGTCTCTAAAATGTAGTAGAGTCACAAATCTTTGGCCGAGTCAAGTCTCAAGTCTCTGACATGTGAGTCTGGGTCTCAACACTCTGGCTTGAGTGTCCGAGTCGAGGCTCGAGTCTCTGATGTGGAAGCCCAAGTGAAGTTTCTGGTGTGCAAGTGCAACTTGAGTCTCTAGTGTCCAGTTTCGAGTCCCTGGTGTGAGAGTCCGAGTCGAGTACCGAATCTCTGACATGGAAGTCGAGTATCAATTCTCTTCTTGGTCTGAAGGGTCATACCAGAGTCAGCTCGATGGCTCCTGACACAGGGCAGACAAGAGGAAGCCAAGAAGATCATCCTGAAAGTGGCACGGACGAATGGCAAGACAATTCCTGATTCGCTGCTTGACAAGGTTACCTTACTGTCCCTTAGCACATTAGCATTTCTTTATACTCTGTTTATGATATAGCATTTAATATGAACAAGTGATTCATCAGATGGAAGCAGAGAACACGACCACAACTGGGAATATCCTGGACCTGTTCCGAGTGCCGATCCTGAGAAAGAGGACTTTGATCATGTGCTTTATGTGGTGAGAACAAAAGGGTGTCCAAAAGGGTGCTGAATCGGCTAACTTGGTTACAAATAGCACGCATTTTGTTTTATAGTTTTATTATTTAAAATCCTGAAAATGAAGTATTTATGTAACATTGATTTATATTTTAATATTTATTCCTCTCCTCTGACTCTCTGCTTGGTCTCTCTGCCAGGTTTGTGATCAGCCTAGTTTATTATGGAATTAGTCTGAACGTGGGAAACTTTGGAGTGGACATCTACCTGACGCAGCTCATCTTTGGCATCTCAGAAGTTATCGCTCGTCTTGGATCCCACCCCCTGATCGAACGCTTTGGGAGGAAGAAATCTGAGAGTGCCATCATGCTGCTCGGTGGGACGGCGTGTTTGGTGATTCTCGCCATCCCTGCAGGTGCTTCTTAGACTGAGGTCATGTTAGTGCTGATGGACTGAGGGACATTCTGACCTGAGATCTGTCTTTTAAGGTTATGTAACACAGAAGGGATGTACAGAGAAAACGAGAAAGAGAGAAAGAGATGGAAGTGTGAGAGAGACGTAGAAGGGGAGATGGAGAGACAAAAGGAGAGAGATTTGGATTATGTTTACACCTAGGACTCCCCACCATGTGTACTCAGTGTCTTAATAGCCCTCCAGACTGACATAGAAATGTTTTTTAGAATGAAATTCATCTTAAGGTTATTTTAACCCTTAAGTCTATATATTTTATAGTTTTGTTTCGAGAGAGAAATTTAGAAGGAGGGAGAGAGAGAGACACACAGAGATGGAGTAGGAGGGATGTTTGGATTTTAAAAACATAAACTTGCATTCATGTTATTAAAGAAATATTGTGGTCTGAAAGAAATCACTTATGTTAGAGGTCACACCCACTAACCAACGCTAGGGGGCAGCGTCGGCTTAGCTACCATCTAGTGACTCTGACAGTCAATGCGATCGCACTAATATGCAGCACCTGCCAGCCCGTGCCCGCCCTGTTGTATCTACTTTTTGTTCATTCAGAAAGTCTGGAGCTCCAGCTCCGCCCCCACTCCTTTTTCGGGCTTGCTCGCGCTGGGTGACGTCAGTGTCCCCTCCCTTAGTTCCAGAGCTCTTGTGTGTGTGCGTGTGTGGGCTTTCCCTCACACACACAGGAGCTCACCTTTAGTTCTGTGGTGTGATCGGTTAGACCCCTAGTAACCGACACAGTCAACCAGGGTTCAATCCCCAGCCACTGAGGTGACTTTCTTTATTTATTTTTCTTTCCTTTTAGTATATTAAGTTTGCTTATTTATGTGTTTATAATTTTGGTTATAACTACCATCTGGAGCTAACTGCACTTGGGTCCCAAATTATTTATATTTTATTTTCACGGTTCGTCATTTCCTTTAATTATGGCGAACCGTAACAGCTTACCCATGATATCACAGCCACCTTTTCCACGAGTCTCGCTGGGCCGAGCTCCGCCCATGAGTCGCCAGCACCGAGCTCCGCCCCTAAGCCGTTGAGCTCCATCCATGAGCTGCCAGCGCCGAGCTCCGCCCCTCAGCCCTGAGCGTATCTGGCAAGCCAGAGGCACCCTGGTACGCTTGGGAAGGGGTACTGTTAGAGGTCACACTCACTAACCGACGCTAGGGAGCAGCGTCGGCTTAGCTACCATCTTGTGACTCTGACAGTCACTAATAAGCAGCACCTTCCAGCCCAGGTATTTAAGTCCTGCTCCTGAGCTTGGCAGTGTGGCTGCATTCACCATAACTGCGCTACGTATCCCGATTTGCTACCTATTCGCTCGGTGCGTGTTTTTATAGGTGGCCGTTTCTTCGTAGGCTTTGGCCCATTAGGTTCAGCGGACGACCGGCCTCGTTAAGGAGGTCAACCTTGTAGGGTACCAGAAGAACTCGACGTAAGACAGGGATTAGTACTAGTGTAGGGTTGAGATTTCCTCTCTCCGGTACGCTTTTGATCCCGTCTCTGACTGCCGCCGGCAGTCTTCAGCAGTCACTTCCGCGTTCTCTCGCTCCCAGTTAACGCGATCGCATTACGCTCCTGGCCCGTTGGGGGAAGCCAGTTGCTTTCGCTTTGTATTTTTATTCCTTTTGTGTAGTGCATGCGCCGCACATTTATTTCCCACACACGCCCCGTAGTATCTACTTTTTGTTCATTCAGAAAGTCCGGAGCTCCAGCTCCGCCCCCACTCCTTTTTCGGGTTCGCTTGTGCTGGGTGAAGTCAGTGCCACCCCCCCTTTCAGCGCGAGGCGGAGCTTTTGTGTGTTTGCGTGTGTGGGCTTTCCTTCACACACCTTTTGTTGGTTATTTCTTTTGTTTAACCTCAGTGGTCTGGTGATGCGATCAGTTAGACCATTAGTCACCAATGCAGTCGCTAACTGCACTTGGGTCCCAAATTATTTATATGTTATTTTCACGGTTCATCATTTATATCATGATATCAGCCCCCAAGGGTCATCTAAGGGGTGATGGATAGGAACAAAGTGGGACTGGATGCGACCAAATTGGGTGGGAAATCCGAAAAGAAGGCCACATTAAGAATTAGGAAATAATAAATGCGATGTTGTTTAGTGTCACTGAATAATGGAATTGTTTGGGTTTTGATTTGTCCTGTAATGTCTGTCCTCTATGTCCCCTTACTCTTCTAACGCTCCCCCCCACAGCATACCCGGTGGTGACGACTGTCATAGCGGTGATATCGAAGTTCTCACTAGCGGCAGCATTTACAATTCTGTTTATTTACACGGGTGAGCTCTATCCCACTGTCGTCAGGTGAGTCCTGGTCAATACTCACCGATCATCAGAATCACTGCTTTTCCTCAGTACTTAATAAGCTTTTTCCTAACAGACCGAACGCGATGGGAGTCAACTCCATGTGTGCCCGTGTGGGCGGCATCCTGGCTCCTCTGATCGGGCTGTTGGATGCCTATCATCCTTCCATCCCCATGGTGATATATGGTACATTGCCGTTGCTGGCTGGCGGGCTTTGCTTGTTGCTCCCTGAGACCCTGAACACTGAGCTGGTGGATCACACCGAGGCCCTCATCAAGCAGAACATGTGAGTTTAAACACAGGTCCTTCATCGCTCGCGTTAGTGATAGCGTTTTACCTCTGCATGTGGGTCAGAAAGTCAAAGAACCAGCAATAGTCGATTTTCATATTCAGTAGCTTTTAAAATAATAGTGATTTAATTTTAAACCGGATCACCAGACCACCAATTTCACCACCCCGAACGTCAGGTGGCGCAACCACACTAATAACCACACGAATATAGAGGAATATGACCAATTCTAAAATATTTGTACTTTTTTCAATTTTATGTATGTTGATTATATGATCTGTAATGAAAAACACTGTGTAAAATTCTAAATAAAAAAAACTCTAAAAAGCTAAATAGAAGCATTTTCACTAGTGGTCTTAGACTTTTGCCCCCCAATGTTTATCTACATAAATTCTACTTGACTGACCATTCGTATTATTTTAGCTGTATGTATGGTTGCAAAACCTGATTTTTGAACTTGCCGTAAATGAATTTTATTTCCATGCACTGGAATTGTGTTCACATAAAGGAAGTAGTGGAGTATAATTTGTTATGTCATGCCTTTATTAATTTACTTTTCTGGTACTGACCCCAATATGTAGAAAGGGTTAACATTTATGAGCATTTGTAATACATAAATTTGACCATCATTTTATTCTTCTTTTGTAGGGAAGCAAAGAAGACACAGATTGAAAAGGAAACACGAGATGGGGCTGAAGAAAAAGGGAGAAACACTAAATTATGAGACGATTGTGTGGAATTTATTTCTGGTGCTGCAGTGTGGTCTGTTAATTCTGATCATGGATTTAACTGAAATGTTTTTTCTCCAAATAAACACAATGACCCATATAGGAGTGTTTGTACCAGTTTCTTCCCAAAAACTTCCCAGCAGATGTAACGGCTACACTAAGGGTAGATCCTGGAAAGGAAACTTTCCAGGCCCTGAGATGCAATCCTCAATCAATAGTAAGAGTTATGTGAGATCAAAATGCACAGGAACTAGTAGACCAGGTTAAACAAGAAAGTTTTTATTCTGCATTTAAAACACAGACAAAACCTGCATTCTAAGTGTAATCTTGAAGGCTTTCAGAGGTTGGATTTAAAACAAAAATATCTTACACTGTCTGAGCTTCACTCAGAGATCCTCAGGAGGTCCTCAGGACTAACACGGGGCCTGCTTCAGATTGCAATGGGCTATACTGCTCCAGAACATTAGTAAGATATACCAGAGTTAATCCATTGAGGGCTTTACCGTCATTAGCAGGACATAAACTGAATAAATGTAATATACTCTGACTTTATAAAAGGATTCGGTTTTCTAATCTTTTATACATCTTTACAAGATCAGTTTTCACATTATGATTAATCAGTAGTGCAATTAGTGGTGCTCAAACACATCTAGTAACAATTCTATGACATTATTAATATATATGCGTACAAAATCTACATTTTGTGAGTCAAACACATTTGTTTCTTTTGTTGTGATTAAAATCCAATTAAAGCAGGTCATGAGACTCAATAATCCTCTCAGCACATCAGACAGTGTTCTTCAGAGCTGTTCGAGCCGTCCATCTCCAGAGCTGAAACATGAAACTGAAACTGACATAATTAATTAGATGAAGGATACCTTATGTTAGATGAAACATGAAACAATAACCTTAATACCTGCACATTTATTACTCACAGGATCTACAGGAGGAGGGAGGAGGGATTAGGTAGGTGTGCTGAGCGGCCAGCGTTTTTTATGCTGCTCGTGTCCAAATCCTTCGTCGTAGTTGCCCTTCTTTCTGAAGAGCTGCTGGTAGTGGCAGAGGCAGTAGAACTCCCCATACAGGGGCGCATAGGTACGCAAACTAGAACCATGGGAGACAAATTGTTTCATTTGTTTAATTTGTACGGTACAACCCTTCATAATACTTTCATAAGAAATGCATGAAGCACTGAGAGAAAGGCTTATCTGAGGGATATAATGGTGATTAAGCTGATGTCCATAAATAGCTTAAAGCATAAAGCACTATTCCTGTGTAGGCTTGGATTCAAATAAGCAAATGCCTAAGTTTGATTTGGATAATTACTGCAGCGATTAATATGTTTCAGTTGGTGACAATCCATTTAACCCCAGTTGGAGTAGCTGCACAGCATCAGGCAAAGAAAGGAACTAAGGAGTGGAATTGGGTTAAGAAGTGCCAACATGTTATTAAAACCTGGAAGGAAGGATTACACAATGTAGAAGAAACATGGTTTCAAAAAAATTCTTTAACGGCCTTGATTGGAGATCACTTAAATGCTTGGTGAAGTCCAACTACTAATCAAAGTTAAAGATGGTCCAACAAAATATTGATAAGTTGTGTGACCTTTTTTCATATGTCCACTGGTCTGGGCTGGTCTTTTAGGAAGGAAATGCAGGGTCTCCAGTGTTCAAGGCAATAAATATGTGGCCTTAACACCAGACTCTCGAGTACTAAACCTCTTCATATTAGATTTTGAAATTGAATTTGAGTGATTGGAACTTGACTGGAGATTTACTGTAGTGAAACTGAATCAATATGTATTTAAATCAACACCCCACACCGTCAGGTCGTAGCCGATCACAGATTCTTACGAAGTGTTTCTTACCTGAGTTTCTGTTTGCAGTGTTTACAGCAAAAACAGCTTTTGTGGAAGACGTATTCATCCGCAGCTATTTTCTCCATGGGGTAAACTGGTTTTTGACATGCTGTGCACTTATGCTGAGAGGCTGGCTGAAACTACAGTAACATCAGTGCTCAGAGTTAGGACAAAGACTGCAGGGTGTGGAGTACTTAAGCAATAATACACTATAACTCCTCCCTCAAGGGATGACACAATGTTCCTTCTGTGCGATTACGCAAGATATTTATACAGTTCTTACGTGAAATAATTTTGGTATACAATAACCCAGAGGTGCAATAATTTGAACTGCTTTGTTCAGTATCTACCATATTTTACTGTGACATATTTCACTGTAACAGCTATTGTCACTTTACTGTGTATATAAATGGGCATTTAGTACAATTTTTCTTTTTTTGTTTTGAGTTGTTATATTAGAATGTTTATTTTTTCTAAACAAATGGTCGCTAATGTAATGACTGCGATTTCCTATGGAGATCAATAAAGTATTTCTGATTCAGAGAGGGAGATATTAGCACAGGTGTGATGCGGTTGTAGGAAGATCGGTGCACCCGTGCCAATATCTCACATTAAAGCACATCCTCAAGTGTATTATTGCCATTATACCACGGTATCATTATCACCATTTATTGTTAGGTTTTAAGATAAAGTAGAAAGAAAAAACTATTTGTTTATCACCCTTTGTAACGCTCTGGTGGTGAGGCAGGACACAAACGCTAAACTGGAGTATGGTAAAGGTATTTTATTCAACAGAGAGGTACACACAACTACGCAAGCAGAGAAGTGTGGAGCTAAGGTCCTAGTAACGAATCACAAGGCATAGCAAAATGTGTAGGAGGTCGCCGAGTTTATATGGGTGCAGAGTAATGAGACACAGGTGAACAATCAGTACTCCGGTGATTGCGAGCGTTGTGGAATGCGGGTGCGATCTGTTGAGCCAGTCTCACGTGACCTAGAGCGTTGTGGAATGCGGGTGCGATCTGTCGAGCCAGTCTCATGTGATTCCGAGCGTTGAGGAATGCGGGTGCGATCTGTCGAGCCAGTCTCACGTGATTCTGAGCGTTGAGGAATGCGGGTACGATCTGTCGAGCCAGTCTCACGTAATTCAGAGCGTTGAGGAATGCGGGTGCGATGCGTTGAGCTGGCCGCGGGCGTGACAGTGCCCCCCCTCGAAGGACTCGTACTGGCAGAGGCCCTCCCAAAGCAGCCAGTTCGAGACCCAAAAGCGGACCGGCGAGGGCGGCCTCGAGGCCGAGGTGCCGGGCGGTCGGGATGAGCAGCGTGGAACTCACGGATGAGGAGAGGGTCCAGGACGTCCGTAGCATCCACCCAGCATTGCTCCTCCGGACCGTACCCCTCCCAGTCAACAAGGTACTGAATGCAAGAACCCCGCCGCCGAGAGTCCAAAAGACGGCGGACCGAGAAGGTGTGGGCATCCCCTTGTTCCTCAGACCGGGGCTGTTCCACGGTGTCCGCACCGTCCAACGGCCCAGGGACCCACGGCTTAAGACGAGACACATGGAAGGTAGGACAGACACGATAATGAGCAGGCAGGTCAAAACGATACGACACCTCATTGATCTGTTTTAGGACACGGAATGGACCCAAATATCGCGGTGACAGTGTGTTACTTCCCTGAGTGTGATGGAGTTCCTTAGCCGATAGCCACACACGGTCCCCCGGATGGTAGACAGGAGTGGAGGAACGGTGTCGGTTCGCGTGCCGCTGGTAACGACGAATGGCCTTGTCTATCCGCCGATGAACCTGACACCAGATCTCCTCACTGCGACGAAACCAGTCATCAACCGATGGAGCATTGGATTCAGCAGAGTCAACGAAGTCCCATGGCACGAAGGGTGGTTGGTAACCCAGCACACACTGAAAGGGTGTGATACCTGTGGAGGAATGACGCATAGAATTCTGTGCTATTTCCGCCCAGGGAAGAAACCGGCACCAATCCTGTGGGTTATGGAGGCAATATAATGGTAAAAACATTTTCAGTTCCTGGTTAGACCTTTCACACTGACCGTTAGATTCCGGGTGGTACCCGGACGACAAACTCACCGACACTCCCAGTTTTTCCATGAACGCCCGCCATATCGATGAAGTGAACTGAGAACCCCTGTCCGACACAATGTCCTCCGGGATGCCAAAAAAACAGAATACATATTCAAAGAGGCATTCCCACCGTGCAGAAAGCGGATGGGATCTTGTTCTAGCGGAATGAAAAACCGTACCGCCCTGGAAAAAGCGGTCGATAACAGACAGGATCGTAGTACATCCGTCTGAGAGTGGGAGATCGGTGACAAAGTCAATAGCAACATGAGACCAAGGTCATTGTGGGATGGGCAGTGGATGTAGCCGGCCAGAAGGAAGGGTGCGTGGAGTCTTGCACTGAGCGCAAAACACTACAGGAGGCCACAAACCGATGGACATCGCGACGCATGTTTTTCCACCAATATGTGCTGCCAATAGTTGATAGGTGCGAGTCTCACCCAGATGACCAGAACAGAGAGAGACATGAGCCCAGGCAATGATCCTGTCGCGTAAGCTAGGCGGAACGTACTTCCTCACCACCGGACAATCATGGGGGATGTGAGTCCGAGCCAGACATGCATCTAGATCACGTTCAAAGTCCCATTGTACTACTCCCAGCACACATGATGGAATGATCGTAGTGGGCTTCTGCAGGGCAATCGAGTCTGGATCATGACTACGTGAAAGTGCATCAGCTTTGGTGTTTTTCGAACCGGGTCTGTAAGTAATGGTGAATGAAAACCTGGCAAAGAAGAGAGACCACCGTGCCTGCCGTGTGTTCAATCGTTTAGCTGAGCGTAAATACTCAAGATTCTTATGGTCGGTGAATATGGTGAAAGTATGCTTGGTCCCCTCTAGCCAGTGCCTCCATTCCTCCAACGCCCGTTTGATGGCCAATAGTTCCCTGTCCCCAACGTCGTAGTTTCGTTCGGTGGGATTGAGTTTATGAGAATAAAATGCCACAGGGCCTAATTTGGGAGGATTACCTAACCGTTGGGAGAAGACAGCCCCGATCCCCACCGAAGATGCATCCACCTCTAACTCAAACGGGAGTTGGGGATCCAGATGACCCAGGACCGGGGCTTGAGTGAAAGCCTCCTTTAGGGTGACGAAGGCTCGTTCCGCGTCCTGAGACCAACTCAGCGCTCTGGGATTATCTCGTAGCAACGCCGTGAGCGGGGCTGTGACGCGGCTGAAGTTCCGAATGAACCGCCTGTAAAAATTGGCGAAGCCAAGGAAGCGCTGAAGTTCTTTGATAGTCTTGGGTGTAGGCCATGAGAGGACAGCTGTGACCTTAGCATCATCCATAGCTACCCCCGATGGGGAAATGATGTATCCTAAATATTGAGCTGATTGCGTATGGAACTCACATTTAGCCGCCTTTATCCGTAGGTGATGCTCCAGAAGCCTCTCCAGCACTGTTCGGACATGGACAACATGAGTGTCAGGATCTGGTGAGAAAATCAGAATGTCATCCAAGTAGACAAGCACAAACCGCCCCAGCATATCTCGAAGTACATCATTAATGAATGCCTGAAACACGGAGGGGGCATTGGCTAACCCGAAGGGCATTACCAAGTATTCGTAGTACCCCGTGCTGGTACTGAACGCCGTTTTCCACTCATCACCGTCTTTCATACGAATTAGGTTGTAAGCATTGCGTAAATCCAATTTAGTATACCAGCATGCTGTACGGAGCAGTTCCAAGGCCGCCGGAACCAGGGGTAGCGGATAGGAGTATTTCTGCGTGATGAGATTCAAACAACGGTAATCAATCGTGGGTCGTAACCCTCCGTCCTTCTTGGGGACAAAAAAGAACCCCGCCGAAACTGGTGATGTGGACGGACGAATGAATCCTAGAGCTAGATACTCCGTAACGTACTCCTGCATGGCCTTTTCTTCAGTCGGCGACAAGGGGTACAAGCGTGCCTTCGGTAGTGGCGCGTCGGAGATGAGCTCTATAGCGCAGTCGTAGGGGCGATGAGGTGGCAGGGTAGCTCTGGTGCCCTCTCCAAAAACAGGCGCTAGATCTTGGTATTCACTAGGCACATTGCTAGGAAGACAGGCTTTCGAAACCGGTAGAGAGCAGATCTGTAATGTGGGCCGATGAATACAGTGCTGATGACAAAACGGAGACCAACGAAGGAGTTCCCTCGATGCCCAGGAGATAAGAGGGTCATGGAGATGCAGCCAGGGTAGGTCCAAGATGATGGGGTACGTCAGGGAAGCTACGGGAAACAGTGAAATGGACTCCTCGTGGATAGCGCTGGTGGATAGCTGTAAGGTGCCAGTAACCTTCGTGATGAGTCCAGATCCTAACGGCTGTCCGTCAGCGGTAGTGATGCGCCGATTGGAGATGAGAGGGGTGCAGGGTATCTTCCATTGAGTGATGAGGCGGGCATCAATGAAGTTCCCCTGAGCTCCCGAGTCAATCAATGCTGTGAGGGAGAGTGTA
>JAJAGP010007268.1:0-14606 GCA_025084515.1 Ancistrus triradiatus | reverse complement strand
CTACTAAGGCATTCATGCAGAGGAACCAGTACAACGTTCTGGAATGGCCATCTCAGTCCCCAGACATGAATATTACTGAAAATGTGGGCTGTCCATGCTCGGAAACCATCAAACCTGACTGAACTGGAAATGTTTATAAAGAAGAATGGTCCAAAGCACCTTCAACCAGAATCCAGACTGGAAGCTGTAGGAAGCGTTTAGCGGCTGTTATTTCTACAAAAGGAGGATCTACTAAATATTGATGTCATTTTTCTGTTGGGGTGCCCAAATTTATGCACCTGCCTAATTTTGTTTGAATAATTACTGCACACTTTCTGTATATCCTATAAACTTCATTTCACTTTTCAAATATCACTGTGTTCATCTGCTATATGATATATTTAACTCAAGTTGCTGATCTGAACAACCAATAAACTAAAATCATGAAAATCATCAGGGGTGCCCAAACTTTTTCATACGACTGTATATCTTAACGACATTCTGATCTTCTCGCCGGATTTGACTACACACATCACTCAAGTCTGACTGGTTCTTGAAAAGCTGCGGTCCCATCACCTCCGAGTGAAAGCAGAAAAATGCGAGTTCCACACCCAGTCTATTCACTACCTGGGCTACGTCATCTCTCCATCCAGCGTTGCCATGGATGACACCAAGGTCTCGGCGGTCCTTTCCTGGCCCACACCCAATTCCATTAAGGATCTTCAACGATTCTTGGGATTTGCTAACTTTTACCGTCGTTTTATTCGGAATTTCAGCCGGGTTGTGGCACCCCTCACCTTGCTTCTACGGGGCAATCCCCGTACCCTTCGCTGGAATCCGGTGGCCGAAGAGGCCTTCGCTGCCCTCAAAGCCGCTTTCACCAGCGCTCCAGTGCTGGGTCACCCTGACCCGGACCGTCCCTTCGTCTTGGAGGTAGATGCGTATTCAGTGGGAGTGGGTGCCGTTCTTTCTCAACGCCTGGGCGATCCTCCTAAGCTGCACCCTGTCGTTTTCTATTCGCACAAGCTCTCTCCCGCTGAACGCAACTATGACGTCGGGGATCGCGAACTGCTGGCCATCAAGCTGGCCCTGGAGGAATGGAGACATTGGCTGGAGGGTTCCAACCACCCTTTTACAGTTCTCACTGACCATAAGAACCTCGAATACCGACGCTCTGCTAAACGCCTTAACGCACGCCAAGCACGTTGGTCCCTCTTCTTCTCTCGCTTCTCCTTTACCATATTGTACCGGTCCGGCTCGAAGAACACCAAGGCGGATGCTCTTTCTCGCAGTCACGATCCAGACCCTGTCTCTCCGGAGCCTCCTGCCTCTATCATTCCGGAATCCTGTATCGTCGGCGCCGTACAGTGGGATTTCGAACGTAAGCTGGATGACAGCCTCGCTCAGACGCGTGTGCCCCCCGGTTGCCTGGCGGGCAAGAAGTTCGTTCCTACTGAGTTCCGTGACCATCTCATCTCCTGGGCGCACATCTCCCTCTGCTCGGGCCACCCCGGGGAGACCCGCACCTATCAACTTCTGGCCGCTCGCTATTGGTGGAGAAACATGCGCAGGGATGTTCATCGTTTTGTGGCTTCCTGTAATATCTGTGCACAATGCAAGATCCCCCGCACTCTGCCCTCCAGACAGCTCCATCCTTTGCCCACACCGCAACGGCCCTGGTCACACGTCGCCATCGATTTCATCACTGATCTCCCTCCATCACAAGGGTACACCACCATTCTCTCCGTTATTGATTGGTTCTCTCGTGCTGTACGCTTTGTTCCCTTGGCTAAGATTCCCTCCGCTCTGCAGACGGCGGAGGTGCACTTTGAGCAGGTGTTCCACATCTTTTGCATTTCGGAGGACGTTCTCTCGGACCGGGGTCCTCAGTTTACCTCTGCGGTGTGGCGTGCCTTCCTTGACAAACTGGGGGCCATGGTAAGCCTCTCTTCTGGTTACCACCCGGAGTCCAACGGCCAGTGCGAGCGCTCCAACCAGGAGGTAAAGAAGTTACATCGGTGTTACTGCTTACACAACCCGCTGGACTGGAGCCGGTTTCTCCCCTGGGCCGAGATAGCGCAGAACTCGCTAAGTCACTCCGTTACTGCTCTCACTCCGTTCCAGTGCGTCCTGGAGTTCCACGTGGCCCGTCCTGACCGCCCGGCCCCCAGGCCCCATGGCCGTCCGTGCAAGTCCTGGAGCGTTTTGGAGCGATCATCTTCTCCCACCTACTAATCTCCTACACCTGTTCCCGTTTGACTCTCTATTACTCCACCCCATTTAAGCGTCATTTTCCATACAGCACTCACCGATTCACTTGGTTCCCTACCTCTCTCTCCATGCTTCTTGTTCCTCGTCCGTCCTCTCTGTATCCCGTGTTTTCTGTTCCCGAATTAAAGCTCTCTTCGTTATCCAGTGGCTGCGTTTGTCTCCTCACTCAGAGTTCAGCGTTACAGCCACACAGTAAGTACAAGCATTAAGTCCACAGTACTATGTGAGCCCGGCTTATACATGCAGCAGGAGAAGAAAATCAGTGCACTACATAATCAATGCATTTATTATAGGGTGTATTAAGGCTGTGTGTCAGTGCACACAAAAAGAAACCAAACAAAGGCACAAAAGTATGTGATTACCCAATCACATATATACAACCATAAAATGTGCTGTGCTGTGCTGTGCTGTGCTGTGCTGTGTGAGTGCGTATCGTGATAACAAAAGAGCACCGGAGCGTTTCAGTGAACCTAGAACCCAGGAGCCAGTGGGGAGGGGATCAAACCCACCCCAACACGGTTCAAGGCATCCGGGGTCAGTGTCAGTACACCCTGAGGTGAGATGGAGCAGGGTGGTGTCATCTGCAAACGTTATAAGTTTAACATAGTGAATAGTAAAGGTCAGTGATTGGTGTAGAGGTTGTAGTGCAGGGGTCAGAACACACAGTTCTGTGAAGCACCAGTACTGAAGGAGAGCGCGTCCAAAATGCTGTCACCCACCTTGACATACTACTTCCTGTTAGTCAGGAAATTGTGGCTCCAGAAGCAGAAAGATAGGGGACATTGAGCTGCCACAGTTATTTTTTTAAGTTCCTGGAAATAAAAAAAAATCACAGCAGGGGGAAAGGCTTTCTTGTAGGCTTTTAGTTAGACTTCGGCTTTAGACTGGGATGTGCATCTGGCTTTTTGGTCTGTTTTTTTTGTCTCTCATGTACGATCACTCAGCTTTGTTGGTTGTTAGGTTGCTGATGATTCATGTGATCCCTCTTAGCTGTGGTTCTTTCCTTTCTAGCTATAATGTTATAGTTAGTGCTGCTGGAGTCTCATATTACACGGTACATTTGTTCTGTTAATAGACTCTGTTTTTTTAACATTCCCAACTGCATATTCTGTTTTCTCTCACAACTCTTCTTCTGGTACCAGTTCCATTCTCACTCTGAGCGGTCCTTAGCCGTGTGGTGTATTTTTAAGTTGATTGACACCTGAATTTTGTATAACTAGATGTTTCCACTAGTGCTTCTCTAGTGGAAACTGATTTATTATTAGTTATCCTATAAATTTAATCAAAATGTAGTGTGAGAGCTAAAGAAAAGTAAATAATAATCTTAATTTAGAATTTAGATAGGGATAAAGTATTTATTTTAAATTCTGAAATGTAATGTTGGATCTCAGCAATAAGAGAAATAATGACAGGGGATGAATACATTCTGCTAGAGCACTGTTAATAAAAAGAGTTCATCATATTTCTCATTTTGGGGTAGGATGTAGGATTTGTTTCTCAACCTTCAGTTATTTCAACTTCATTGGAAACATAAAACATGTTGCATTTGAAAGCTGGTGGTTTGCTTCCTAAATGTAGTTCCTGCAGCAATAATCTTTGACTCATATTTGTCCTGCTTAAACTGTGTGGAGCTGTGATACTGAGACTCTTATGGCATTTCTGCATGAGATAATAAGTCAGTAATGGGTGTGTGTGTGTGTGTGTGTGTGCTGTATCACATCCTCCCCTCAGGACCTGCAATCTCTGTAGAGTCACACTCAGCCAGGTTTTTGTACGACGCTCTAACACTGTGTGTACACAGGACCACTATGATAACTCTGACAGTAATAATCTTCTGCATCTTCAGTCTGGATTCTACTGATGCTCAGAGTGAAATCAGATCCAGATCCACTGCCACTGAAACGATCTGAAACACCTGATGCTCTGCTGTTAGTCCCATAGATCAGGAGTTTAGCAGAATCTCCAGCTTTCTGATGATACCAAGATAAACAATAAGAGCCATAACAGGGATATGCAACAGCAGAACTGGATTTACAGCTGATGGTGACTGAATCTCCTGGACTAACAGCTCTGTCTGCAGGACTCTGGGTAGCAGTCACCTGACATCTGGATCCTGAAACAATAAGAAGAATACAGATGTTAGCTACATGAATAATGATGCTGAGGTTGAAGTTCATCTACTGGAGCTACTTCACATGGCAGTGCCCCCTCAGCAGTAGAATAGAAAGCATGCTGTTACCTTGAGTGCAGAGGGCCAGTGTGCAGATGAAGATGGAGATCAAAGCCATGGTTGCTGTGGGTGAACGATGAATTCTGAATTATTTCAGAGAATTCTAAAAGAAAATGTCAGGACATCTGTCCATGAACTGAATCTCAAGGGAAGGTGGGTCATGCAGCAAGACAACGACCCTAAGCACACAAGCCGTTCTACCAAAGAATGGTTAAAGAAGAATAAAGTTCATGTTTTGGAATGGCCAAGTCAAAGTCCTGACCTTAATCCAATGGAAATGCTGTGGAAGGACCTGAAGCAAGTAGTTAATGTGAGGAAACCCACCAACATCCCAGAGCTGAAGTTGTTCTGTACGGAGGAATGGGCTAAAATTCCTCCAAGCCGGTGTGCAGGACTGAAGCTACAGGAAATGTTTAGCTGCAGTTATTGCTGCACAGGGGGGTCACACCAGATACTGAAAGCAAAGGGTCACATAGTTTTGCCACTCAGTAATATGTAATATTGGATCATTTTCCTCTATAAATAAATGACCAAGTATAATATTTTTGTCTCATTTGTTTAACTGGGTTCTCTTTATCTACTTTTAGGACTTGTGTGAAAATCTGGTGATGTTTTAGGTCATATTTATGCTGAAATATAGAAAATTCTAAAGGATTCACAAACTTTTAAGCACAACTTCTTCAGATGATTATCTGTCTTGTTAATTTCTTTTTTAATGCTCATGTTGGCGCAGTTATCATGACTATGAGTGTCTCACGATGAATTATATAAAATCAAGCAGTCACTCATGAAGTTGATTTTTTTTCTGTATGTTTCAGGATGTTTCCATACATTTATTCCACATTCTGCAAAAAATCCCAATCCTAAAAATCCTAACTATTAGGGTGGAGTTTTCATCAGGTGGTACTCAGCCTGTAGATCTGATTAAATAAATTGAAACTATAAAATAAGCAGCAGGACTGCCTGGAACAGCTGAGGTGACTTTGGGAGAAGGAGATTGATGTTAGCAGGGAAATGTCAGTACAGGAGTTATGGAAACAGCTGAAACCCAAAGCCTGTACATCAGCCATAGAGTATCCTCTGCCCTACACCTGTCTCCCCTGCCAGCACCATCACTGACATGCACAGTGGACCTGCGTCACCATTCACCCCAGTTCAGAATACTCTGGTTTCAAACTTTGAGATTAGAAGTCACATTGGTTTAGTTGCTGTGTTTAGAGAGCATGAGGTTGATGCTTATTTTACATTTTTTTCTGTATATGGCCTCATACATTGTAGCCAGTAAAATTTGTTATAAAATGTACACTTACTAGCAACGTTCAGGATTTTTTCTGCTCTTACACTTGAGCAGAGATTGAATTATGCTTAGCTGAAGGCTCCAGTGCACTGCGTGTATGAACTTGTTCATGAGGCTTACTGCCAAGCCTTTAGGAAATTGGCTGAAACCCCTAACAAACTTGGCTAGAAATAAAATAGTCTCTTTGGGAAATGATGCGTCATTTTTGAGAAACTTAAGGAACTATTATGGTTCAAAGGGATTAAGACTACTGGAAGTGTCTGCTAGAGTTTGGCATTAGACAGTGTGTATTGTGTTAATTTCAACTGCTGCTGATGCTTTCTATTCATGCTACTACTGAGATCTTCCATGTTCTGATGAATATCCCTGTTCCACAGTGATTAAACTCTCCAAAAAGAGAAACATGATCAGTACTGTAGTGCTTTGTAGTCGATGATGTTCAGTGGAGTGCAGCTTTAGCAGCTCTGCAGCTGTTCTCAGATCAGTGTGTCTTTCTGACCCAGTGCACTTCCTCTGCAGCTGAGGGAGGTTTTTGTAGGATTCTCAAACATGTGTGTATGGATAGCTGTTATCCTGCTGACAGTAGTAATCTCCTGCATCTTCAGGGTTTACTCCATTGGTTTTTAGAGAAAATGAAGAACCATATCCACTGCCAGTGAAACGATCTGGAACCCCAGACTGACGGTTAGATGCAGAATAGATGAGGAGCTTCTCCAGGTTTCTGCAGGTACCACTGAAGGTAACTGCTAATACCCTGACTGGCTGTAAAGCTGGTAGTAATAGTCGCTCCTGGAAAAACAGTTTGAGATTCTGGAGTCTGAGTCAGGATGATTTCTCCAAACACCTCTAAAGAAAAGAAAAGTGAGAGAAAAGTTAAATGGATTAAAAAAGTGTGTGTGTGTGTGTGTGTGTGTGTGTGTGTGTGTGTGTGTTGATTCTCAATATCGATTATTAAATAAACTTCAGATCAACTAAACATTAATTTTATTAAATTTTACATAACATGTGTAACTCTAATGGGGAAATCATGTCACTTTCGTAAAGAACCAAAATAAGTTTTTATTAAAATGTAATAAATCTACAGTGATTATTCATCATTTAAAAAATCTACATTTATTGATTATTCATTATTCATAATTAAATAAATCTACAGTTAGTGATTATTCATCATTTAATAAATCTACAGTCAGTGGCTGAAAACTACAGTCAGAATCAGAATCAGAATCAGAATCAGAATACTTTATTGATCCCCGAGGGGAAATTACAGATGTTACAGTTGCTCAGATTGTATATATGTATTAAGAATATATTAAAAGTAATATATTAAAAAGTAAAGTAAAGTAAAAACGCTCTTAAAATAAAGTGGCAAACGCTCTTAAAGTACACTTAAAATGCTCTTAGAATAAAGTGGCCGATGGCAGTGGTGACATACTTATTGCACTATTATGAATACACTATCATATTGCACTAATTGTAAGTTTCTATTACTAAGTGAGGAGTTTGTAAAGTTTGATGGCCAAGGTAGGAATGACCTCGCTGTGGCGGCTCCGTGGTCTTTTGGCTGGAATGAGTCTTTGACTGAACTGCTTCTGTGTCGTTCCAGGTGTGGTTGTAACACAGCGGTGAGAGGTAATTGTCCCCTAATGGGACTTCAGTTAGACAACACAATCCCCTCTCTGAACCCTGTCGTCAGCGAGTCCACTCCACTCCCCCACAATCACTGGCCTTACAGACATTGTTGTTTTTTAGTCCTTGCATCTGCCACCTTCAGTCGCCTGCTGCCCCAGCCATGTAACTTAACTAACTGCATAAAGGATAGCACTACTCGTCCACCACATACTCTAAAAGATCTTTAAGCATAGTCCCTGTCCCCCTCAGATATGTTAAAAGAACCTTAGCCTCTCAAAAGTAGAAGACCGGACTTTGTGGCCCTTTTCCTGTAGAGGTTTTCTGGTTTCCTGGTTTTTTTCTTTTTTTTTATTTACTCTTTTCTTTTTTTTTACTCCCGTCCAGTTTATTTAAAATTCTCTTATTTTCCAACCTCTCCCCTTTATTGTAGTCCTTTCAAAACAGAACCAGTGCCTACAACTACAACTGACCGTGTCTACACTTTCTAACAACTGACCCCGCCCTGACCCTGACCGACCCTATTTGTCTCCCTGCCCCCTTCCCGCCCCCATCCCTTCCCCCCCTTCCCCCCCCCTTTCTTTCCCCCCAGGGGTCACCATGTCGTGTGTAAACACCAGGTGCCTTTTTTTTCTTTTCTTCTCATGTCTACATGTCCAACCCAGTCATTCCATACCAGTCCAGTCCATTTGTATCCCCCCTTTTTTCCTTTTTGTGTTCTTTTTTTTCTGCAAGGGGTCCAACCCAGGCCTTTTTTTCTTCTCATGCTCTACAACCAGCTCTTTTGTCTTTGTCACATTAAGCTGTAGTGGTTTCAGCTTCGCAACCATGTGACAAAGTCATTCACCGAGCCCTGTTACTCGTCCTCATCAACCCTTTCTGGATACATCCAACTATCGCTGAGTCATCAGAAATTTCTGAAGGTGCAGGTCTCAGGCCGCTAGCTGAAGTCCGTGTGTAAGAGAGGGTAAAGATGAAGGGAGATAGGGACCCGTTCCCTTGTGTTGGCCGGTGTTGCTGATCACTCTGTCCGACCCACCTTTTCTGCAGGGCACGTATGAGGTCTCCGGTCAGGTTAGTCTGTTTTATCCAGGACCCGAGGGGGGTGTCCCCACCTGCTTGCTGTCAGCTCTCACCCAGAAGGCGGATGAATTGTTAATTGAATGCGCTGGAGAATCAAAAAAAACATGAATCCTCAACCATGCTTGCTGGCTGTCCAGTGATAAGAGACTCGGTCACACAGGTAGATGATGGCGTCCTCAACTCCCAGACGTGGCAGGTAGGGCCCGAACTGGGTGGGTCTAGAAGTGGCTGGACCTATGGGTTCGGAGCTGGTCCAGGACTAAGCCTCTCCATGGTCCTTCATGATGTGGGACGTCCAGTGCTACTGGTCTGTTCCTTGACGTCACTAGGGCGTAGCGTCTTCGGAATAGGAACGATGCAGGACGTTTTCCACAACACTGGGACACGCTGGAGACTCAGGCTCATGTTGAAGACATACTGCAGGACTCCACACAGCTGGGTGGCGCAGGCTTTAAGGACCCTGGGGGGGACCCCATCGGGGCCAGCAGCCTTGTTTGTGTGGAGTCTATTCAGCTAGCTCCTCACCTGGTCAGCAGTGATGTACACAGTAGGGGAGATTTGTGATGGGGGGTTGTGGGTGTGAGCTGGGCTATCACAGGAGGGGGGCAGACAATCAAGGATTGGAGGGAGGGTGAGTGGGGTGGGCTGCAGGGGACAGATAGCAGTGGGGTCGGGACGGGGGAGGGCAGGGCCTGCAGTGTCAAACCTGTTAAAGAACAGATTAAGTTCGTTGGCCCTGTCTTCACTGCCCTCTACTTCTCTGCTGTCTTGGACCTGAAACCAGTGATGGTCCTCATTCCACTCCAATCCTCTCTCATGTTGTTCTGCTGGAGTTTACACTCCAGCTTCTCTTGTAATTGTCTTTACCCGCTCTGATTGGGTCTTTATCTTCGCTGGCATCGTTCTCACCTCCCCCCCCCCCTCTTTGTCCTCCAGTTCTAATGCCCTCTTCTTGTCGTTAGGGGATTTAAGTCCCCTTCGTTACCCATGGTTTTGGTTTGTTTGGTAACACTTTACAGTCCCTGGTTGGCCAATGGGTCCACACAACGAAATTAATGTATCTGTTATGCCATCACTGGACCCGCAATGTCCCTCTTCCGTGCCGACTACAGAGTGCCTGCCAGTCTGTGGGTTTCAAAACATTCCTGCAGTACCTCAGAGTCCCTCTGACCTCTCCTCACTTGTCCCCGTGGTTGGTCAGGGGGTCGGCTCCTAACAAATGGCTCATAACCGGGCTGAATTACCAGTTTGTGGTCAGATCTACCCAGAGGGGGGAGTGGGAGCAGGGGGCTGTAATCATCTTTAAAACATTGCATACAGCAGATCCAGTGTTCGCTCCTCTCTGTGGGACCGTCCACATACGTGGGGATAGACGGTGGGTGGGGTGTGAGTTTGCCTTTGTCATAGTGACGTGGTTAAATTCACCTGAAATGCTTGAAGCATTCGTTGTTGGGTTTGGAGACGAGCTATAGATGAATGTATAGCTCACAGCTAATGGTCGGGTTTGCCGAGGGGGGAATAATAAACCAGCCACCATTTATGACGTGCGAGAACTCCCTCGGTAAATAATATGGTCTGAGTCTACAGCAAGCAGTTCAAAATCGGGGCAACAGATTTTGTTCCTTGAGAGTTATATGACCGGGGTACACCACGTTTATTAATAAGACGGCGAGACCCCCACCTTTTCCTTCTTCGCTCGCCCACCTGCACCGGTCCAGCACGACAGCTGAAACCATCCGATGTTAACGATTTTATCCGGGATGTCCTGGTGTATCCATGTCTCCGTAAGCACATTAAACTACATTTCCCGTTACGTACTCCCGTTGCCTCCTGGTTAGTGTTGTAAGTTCATCCATTTATTCACCATGATTCTCACGTTGCCCAGAAACAATGGAGGGGACGCACGGTTTTATATGCTTTTTTTTCTTTTCTTCCTTTTCCTTCTCCATATTCGCCGTCTTCTCGCTCTCCGCTTTAGCTTGTGCGTTGTTTCATTCCTCCTCTGCATCCCCTGTTTGTTCGTCTCCGTAATTCTGCCGGATGTTTGTTGTAATGTCCTCTAATGCCCCGGCCAGCTTCAACGCGATCAGCTGTTCGCGGCTGTATACGAAACGGACCCTGTTTCCTGCGCCGCGGTGAGTGAAAAAAGTAGTTCACAACGAAAAAATAAGCCAAAACTCTCCTCTACTAGCATGATTCGAGAGGGCACAAAACTTCACAAAGTTACTAACTAAAGTATAAAAACTACACTAGTATCAATAGAGATAATAAGTAATAGCGAGTGTAAACAATGAGCAACTGTAACGGGTGCACGCTGCTCTCGCGCATGCGCACCATCAGCCACTGATCGTGCAAGTTCTCCTACTTATAAAAATGAAGCGGTGTCTGTAATTTTCATCATAGCTACACTTCAACTATTAGAGACAAAATGAGAAAAATCAGGAATCACATGGTAGGATTTTTAAAAGATTTAAATTGTAAATTATGGTGGAAAATCAATATTTGGTCAGTAAATTTGGGCTCACATACTTTGTAACATAACCTTTGTTGCAATTACAAAGGTCAACGTTTCCTGTAGTCTTCATCAGGTTGGCACACACTGTAGCTGGTATTTTGGCCCATTCCTCCATGCAGATCTCCTCTAGAGCAGTGATGTTTTGGGGCAACATGGACTTTCAATTCCCTATACACATTTTCTATGGGGTTGAGGTCTGGAGACTGGCTAGGCCACTGCAGGACCTTGAAATGCTTTTCATGGAGCCACTCCATTGCTTGAGCGGTGTGTTTGGGATCATTGTCATGCTGGAAGCCCCAGCCATGTTCCATCTTCAATGCTCTCACTGATGGAAGGAGATTTTGGCTTAAAATCTCACGATACTTGACCCCGTTCATTCTTCCATTAACACGGATCAGTCGTCCTGTCCTCTTTGCAGAAAAACAGCCCCAAAGCATGAGGTTTTCAACCCCATGCTTCACAGTAGGTAGGGTGTTCTTGGGATGTGACTCAGCATCCTTTTTCCTCCAGTTGAGTTTTTACCAAAAAGTTCTATTTTGGTTTCATCTGACCACATGATATTCTCCCAATCCTCTTCTGGATCATCCATATGCATACTATATCATACATATTCAACTATCTCTCTTGGCGTAGTGTGTTACTGATGGTAGCCCTTGTTACTTTGGTCCCAGCTTTCTGCAGGTCATTCATCAGGACCCTCCGTGTCGTTTTGGGATTTTTGCTCACCGTTCTCATGATCATTTTGACCCCAAGGGATGAGATCTTGCATGGAGCCTCAGATCAAGGGAGATTATCAATGGCCTTGTATGTCTTACAATTGCTCCCACAGTTGATTTATTCACACCAACCTGCTTGCCTATTGTAGATTCACTCTTCCCAGCCTGGTGGAGGTCTTTTCTTCCTGGTGTCTTTCGACAGCTCTTTGGTCTTGGCCATGGTTGAGTTTGGAGTCTGACTGTTTGAGGCTGTGGACAGGTGTCTTTTATACAGATAACAAGGTCAAACAGGTGCCATTAATACAGGTAACAAGTGGATGACAGAAAAGCTTATTAAAGAAGAAGTTGCACGTCTGTGAGAGCCAGAAATATTGCTTGTTTGTGGGTGACCAAATACTTATTTTTCACCATGATTTACAATTAAATTCTTTAAAAATCCAACAATGTGATTTCCTGGATTTTTTTTTCTCATTTTGTCTCTCATAATTGAAGTGTACCTATGATGAAAATTACAGACCTCTCTCATTTTTCTAAGTAGGAGAACTTGCATAATCAGTGGCTGACTAAATACTTTTTTTGCCCCACTGTATGGAATGGAATTTCTGAGTAATGATTACAGCACCTTGTTGAATCTATGCCAAAAATAATTAAAGCAGATCTTAAAGCAAAAGAGGTCCAACCCTGTACTAGCAAGGTGTACCAAATAAACTGGCTGGTGTATGTTAGACAGACAGACAGACAGATAGATAGTATTGGACCTAGAACAGAGCCTTGATGAATGCCTTTAATTCCTTTGATGAGTCCTTTAATGACTCAGCTTTATTTTGCCTGATGAAATAAACATACACTTGTACAGGTGATTCAGGGCTGGACTCCACCCAGCTTTATTCAACATGTGTCACATGATCTGTTTTTAAAGAGAATCAAGTCAAGTCAAGTCAGATTTATTTATATAGCGCTTTTTACAATGGAGCATTGTCTCAAAGCAACTTTACAAGTTTAGATTATCTCCTAATAACTACGTCCAATCCCAGATTGAGCAAGCCTAGGGCGACAGTGACAAGGAAAAACTCCCTAGTTCTAGGAAGAAACCTTGAGAGGACCAAGACTCAAAAAGGGACCCAACCTCCTTGGACGGCGTAGATGATAAATCTAAGAGCGAACTAAAGTCATGGAGTCAAAGTTCGAATAAAATGTGAAGTATTCACATCGACATTAAGTGGCCCGGGTATGATGATAAATCTAAGAGCGAAACTAAAGTCATGGAGTCATGGTCGAATAAAATCACAGCACTAACTAGACAGAAATCAGATACTCTTTATCCAAATTCAACAATTGGCGAGATCAGGGACTTAATGGTAAGCACTCATTTTTTTTATTCTTATTAGGATTTTATTATACCATAGTCTGGTATAATATTGAGATACTGTGAATTTTTTATTGTGAAACCAAAAGAGCAGAAAGATTTGCTTAAGGGTACTGAGGTTAATGTTAAATGTAGGTATGTATGTAGGTATAGCATTAATTATCTAAAAAAAGTTTATTAATAAAACTTTATTAATAAAACTACACAGCGTCTTTAAAAAGCTAGTTTTAATCTACAAGTGCTACCAACACTTACAAGCACCATTTACAGTTTGGTCCTAATAAGTAGAGTAAAGTCATCCACACAAACAAAAGGAACTTAGACAGAAAAGTCTCCAAATATATGATAAATTAGTCTCTATTCCCAACGTGAGCCACTCCACCAGAGGACCATTTGTGTGTAACTCTAAAGTCCTCTGTTTACACTGTAACATGCAGAGGTAAAAGACAATATTTTTATTTCTTATTGTAATTAATTGTAATTTCTAAGATCTTGGTCATTAAAGGGAATGGACATTGATTGAATGTTTGCTAAACAGTGCTTACCTGGACTTGGTTACTTCCTGTTTAGGTTCACTTTGATAAAGTGGAATTAATTAATAATGAAATGTTATGTAACCTCCTAAAAAAACAAGAAAAGTAATTTATGAGATGAGTCTCAGTTACTGTTCTTATTAATATGGAAGGCAGGTGATTGGTTGTAGCTGAACAGTTTTAAAAGATGCTGATCACTTATCCAAATCAGATACTTTACTAAATACATCACATTTATTAAAAGTTATTTACACCATGATGTTGAGGTTATAATGTGTAAACACAGCTGGATCAAAGCTTTATTTTCATTGACAGAGTGGAATGTGTCCAAATGTAATCCCTATGATCTATGAGCTTCTCTGTTTGCTTAACCTCCCCATTGCTTAATGAAAAGCTTATTTACATTCCTGTCTTGTCCAGACTCGACTGGTGTGCTGTTAGAAAGATTCAAGTGCAAATTCACATCTGCTAGATCAGCATGAAAATTATGTAAGTGAAAATAACTAATAAAAATTATTAAATTATTTTTTAAATGCAGACTTTAAAGGGTGAATAATAATATGAAGGTAAATAGATACAGCGGTGCTTGGAAAGTGGTGCACCCATTAGAATTTTCTCTATCATGGCCAGATACAGCCAATGTACAGATGTGATCAACAAAAAACATTTACAAGAAACAAAAAAAAGAAAAAAAAAATAGTTACAGTTATTGCTGCATAAGGTGGGCACACCAGATACTGAAAACAAAGGTAAATTATCAAATACAGTGGTGTTTGAAGTTTTGTGAACCTTTTAAAATTTTCTGTATTTCTGCATAAATATGACCTAAAACATCATCAGATCTTCACACAAGTCCTAAAAGTAGATAAAGAGAACCCAGTTAAACAAATGAAACAAAAATATTATACTTGGTTATTTATTTATTGAGAAGAATGATCCAATATTACATATTAGTGAGTGACAAAAGTATGTGACCCTTTGCTTTCAGTA
>JAJAGP010007267.1:0-14631 GCA_025084515.1 Ancistrus triradiatus | reverse complement strand
ATTCTCATGATCATTTTGACCCTACGGGATGAGATCTTGCATGGAGGGAGATTATCAATGGTTTTGTATGTCTTCCATTTTCTTACAATTGCTCCCACAGTTGATTTATTCACACCAACCTGCTTGCCTATTGTAGATTCACTCTTCCCACCCTGCTGCAGGTCTACAATTTTTTTCCTGGTGTCCTTCGACAGCTCTTTGGTCTTGGCCATGGTTGAGTTTGGAGTCTGACTGTTTGAGGCTATGGACAGGTGTCTTTTATACAGATAACGAGGTCAAACAGGTGCCATTAATACAGGTAACAAGTGGAGGACAGAAGAGCTTCTTAAAGAAGATGTTACAGGTCTGTGAGAGCCAGAAATTTGGGTGAGAAAATACTTATTTTCCACCATGATTTACAATTAAAATTCTTTAAAAATGTTACGATATGGGGACTGGAGACTAAAAGGAAAGTGAGGAGCGAGGACTCAAGTGCAGGGAGAGTTAGAGCACCCCCACCTGGAGGCTGAGTGGGGTGAGAGGGAGAAAGAATGATAATATGGACGAATGAAAAGCGATGGAAGGGAATCCGCCAAAGTGTGGGAGTCTTGATTCGAACTGGGGATGTGAGCGTTCAGACGTGAACGCGCCACAGATGTGCCACGCTAGTGGTGATGTCAGAGCAGCACAGAGAGGGGGGTAGAGAACGGCAAACGCATGAACTGCCGATCGCGAATTCAAAAGGAAAAAGCGGAGCCGCTACGAGGCAAAATAGAGAAGGAAAATAATGTATAAAACACAAAAGCTCGCGTCAAGGGCACGACGCAGCCGAAAAAGCCCAAAAAGCGGCAGCAGCGTGAGCAAGGAAGCCCCTGTGTGCTAAGGAGGCGCACGCAGGCGCAGAAACACGGACGAGCCGCAATCGCTGAAGCTGCTCGGAGAGAAAACGCCTAATGCCTAATGCCGTTCCAGAGCGTGAATAAACTTTCCTTTACCTATTTACTAGGCCCTGACGGTTACCTTGAGCTTTTATGCTCTACTCAAGTGGCCCCCTTTGCGGGACCACCTGTACGTGTAACCCTGACAGAAAGAAAGGAGAGATTTCCGAGGAGCGTGCAAGCAATGTGAGCTAGACAAACGTAGCGAAAGGCGACAGTGCAGCATCGGCAGCCGCTACACGCAGCTATTTAACGCTGAGAGGCAGGTACGCCTGATTCCCATGAACGAGGAGGCGGGCGCACCGAGTCCTGATGACAGGTGCGCCCCGATCCTGCCTTGGTGTGATTAGTGGACCGACGCCGCCCTCTAGTGACAGAAGAGGGGGTTGTAACAAAAAATCCTACAAATCTGATTTCCTGGATTTTTTTCTCATTTTGTCTCTCATAGTTGAAGTGTACCTATGATGAAAATTACAGACCTCTCTCATCTTTCTAAGTAGGAGAACTTGTACAATCAGTGGCTGACTAAATACTTTTAACACTGTACCTCAAAGGAAGGGATTTGCATATTTCTCCCTCTACAGTGCATACTGTCATTAAACAATACAAGGAATTGGGAGGAATTTCACCCGATTCTGAATACCCGCTCTGCGCAGGTGAGGACCCGTACGCCATTTTTATTTTTTATTTTTTTTTCTGTTTGTTTCTTTCGTGGCTGAGTGGCGCGTTGGATTTAAACAACTTCAACCCACACATTCGCCCAGGGTTCTATCCTCATCCATTGAAGTTGTTTTATTTACTTAGCTTTTGTTGTTTAGTTAGTTTTGTTTATTTAATTATATTTAGTTCACAATTTCTATTTGGAGCTAACTGCATTTGGGTCCTAAACCATTTATATTTTTGTTTTCACGGTTCGCCTGATTTTTAATATGCCGTTTAATATGCTGATTTACAATTACCATAACAGAAAGATGCGACCAATACAGGAGCCAGCATTAGCTCCTGGGACTTCAAGTCAAAATGTTCCCACACAGCGTAGAAGGCGCTGATCTCCACCCAGTTACAAACTGTGACTGCTTATCCCAGCCATGTATTTGGAACCCGCCATTGACCCGTTACATCTCCCAATCCTCCCATAATGAAGGGTCACCAACCCTGTATTCAGGCACGACCACCTTGCCTGCCCAGTATTTTTGACATTTCTCAGAGCTCCAGAAGGGTTGCAGCTTATGTGGACAACTTCCACAAGCTGGCTGTGGAGACCGGTTTCTCTTAGGGATTTATTTGAGTATGGCCTTAGCGTGGAGGTTAGGGACGAATTTTTTTTTCCAGACCCTTCTTCCCTGACAGGTCTGTACGACCTGGCCATTCATGCATAAACCCACCTTATACAGTGGGCCAGGAGGAGGGCTGGTTTGTCCTTCACCCCGACATCTCTTGCTTGTCCAGCTCACACCAGTCCTGAGCCGTTAGCATCACCCAGCTCCATACCTGAGCTCGCCGTGTCCTTAAGCTCTGTACCTGAGCAATTAGCGCCACTCAGCTCCATACCTGAGCTCGCCACACTCTTTAGCTCCATACTTGAACACACCACACCCCTTAGCTCCAAACCTGAGCAGTTAGCACCGCCCAGCTCCGTACCTGAGCTCGCCAAACCCTTTAGCTCCTTACTGGAGCAGTTAGCACCACTGAGCTCAGTTATGGAGCTGGTATGCCCTTTAGCTCCGTACCTGAGTAGTTAGCACTGCCCAGTTCCGTACCTGAGCACGCCACACCCCTTAGCTCTGTACCTGAGCAGCTAGTACTGTCCAGCTCCATACCTGAGCTCGCCGTGCCCCTTAGCTCCATACTTGAGCAGTTTGTGCCAGCCAGCTCTGTACTTGAGCATGCCGTGCCCCTTAGCTCCGTACCTGAGCAGTTAGCGCCACCCAGCACCATACCTGAGCACGCCGTGCCCCTTGGCTCCCCTTGCACCACGGGCATTTGAGCAAAACCCTGCACCATGGTCGCTACCATCGATTGATGGTCACCCATTGGTCTGGCTGACCGTGGCGCGGGGATCGGGACCAACAATCGCAGCACAGGAATCGGTCTGGGTGACCGAGCTTGAACGCTCAAACGCGGGGCTTACGGGCACAGTGAGCTCCTGTAAGGGGCCAGGCGGCGCTAAATGTCCAACCGTGGAGCTTGGTTGCTCAGACATGGGACTAACGGGCATGGCGAGCCCAGGTACAGGACTACAAGGCACCAAAGCTCAGACACGGGGTCTAACTGCCCAGGTGCGAAGCTTACATGTGCAGTGAGCCCAGGTTCAGAACTAGGGGGCGCTGAATGCTCACTTTCAGAGCTTACCAGCTCAGCGCGCACATGAACGGGGATTGGCAGCACTAAATGCCCAGACGTGGAGCTTAAACGCTCAGACGCAGGGCTTACAGGCGCAATGAGCTCCTGTACAGGGCTAGGCGGTGCTAAATGTCCAACCGTGGAGCTTGGTTGCTCAGACACGAGACTAACGGGCACGTTGGGCCCAGGTACAGGGCTATGGGGCGCCAAAAGCTCAGGCACGGGTCTAACTGCCCAGCTGCAGAGCTTACGAGTGCGTAGAGCCCAGGTTCAGAGCTAGGGAATGCTAACTGCTCAATTTCCGAGCTTAAAAGCGCGGCATGCTCTTGAACGGAGCTAGGTGGCCCTAAATACCCCGACATAGAGCTTAATTGCTCAGATGCGGGGTCTACAGGTGCACCCGGCTCTAGTACGGGGCTTGGCGGCGCCAAATGCCCTGGCATGGGACCGGGTGGACTCGAGCTGTTAGAAATAAGACCACTCCTCCTCCCCTGATGCTGTTCAAGGCGGACCTCCGCCAACCTGGTCAGCTCAAACAGATTGTCCAGGGAAGAGGCACGTGGGAGGAAACACAGCTCGATATCCACGTCCTCATTGAGACCTAGTCTAAATGGCTCAATGAGGTCCGGTCCATGCAAGCCACTGACTGCAGATAGGGAATTAAATTCAGCCACATATTCCTGAACCCCCCGAGAACCTTGAGTGATGTTGAAAATAGTAGCTGGTTCTGGGGCAGGAATAACTGGCTGGGGGTCCAGATAGTCTATGCCGATATTACCTATCTGAGCCTCAGATGGATGCCGGCGGTTACGGCGGCGAGGGCTGGGCAATATGGGAGGGTCCAGACAGATAAAATCGTCTGGTACTTGGCCGTAGTCACCAAACAGCCCCCCAAAAGCCAGCCATGACCCGGGTAATCAAACCCGCTGCCTGCAGCAACCAGGGACCTCCAAACTGGAGGTACAGGAGCTAATGCTGGGTCACTTTACTGGTCGCTGTATTCTGTTACGGTTCACCCTATAAAAACGATGAGGAACATATAAAACTAAATATAAACAGGTTGGGACCCAAGTGCAGTTAGCTCCAGTTGGTACTGATAACTGAAATATAACTAAATAAATGAAAAGAAATGAACCGAAGATATAAATAACTAATGAAACTAAATAAAAGACACTGCACACCGTAAGCGTACTGTAGTGCTATTCACGTGCGCAACACGTGCTCCGGGTCCTACAATGCGCAGAAGCCCGCGTGGAGCTTCCGCAGGCTCGTGCCGCTCAACCGTGGTTCAAACAGGGCTGCAGGAGTATGGCACGGTCGCGGGAAGTGAAGAATATTTATAACTTTATAAAGTTATAAACTCACCGTCCTCTTCAAACGCGATCGGGGACTGAACACGCCCGATCGCAGCAAGGGAGGGCAACGGCGTGAGTAAGGGACGGCGGGAGCAAGATTCAGAGCTGCCGGAGCAGCTCGGTAACAGGAAAAAATAATAAATAAACACAAACGCTGACCCTACCCTATCAAGAGCCCTACCTTTACTAAGCTGCCTCCTAGCAACCCCCATCTGAGGGTCTTAATACCCTCAGGACAATACCTTTGTCCCTATAAAACAAAATAACAAAGAAAAGAAATGGAAAATGCCCTCTGAGCAAATGCAGGCAGCAACAAGCACCTGTGTGCGTCTTGCTGGGTACATTCAGGGAGCCCGTGGATGCGCGTCAAAAACGCAGGGCGCATTGCGATCCAGCGACGGCGAGTGAGCCCAGAAGGTGTGCTTATAAGGGCTCACCCGCAGGTGTCGCCACTTACCCACGGAATGCCCACGAAAGGCTGACGCACGCGCGATCGTGCTGCTGCAGCTCAAGCCGGGACAACTCCTGGCCGACAGCGACCAAAAAGTGATCCCTAACAGTTGTTTAGTTTGTTTTGTTTATTTATTTATATTTTTGGTTCACAATTTCAATCTGGAGCTAACTGGATTTGGGTCCTAAAGCCTTTATACTTATGTTTTCACGGTTTGCCATCCATTTAATATGGCGAACCATAATAATATGTTAACCATGTCCCAGAAAAGTTCCATGAGGTTTTAAAGCAACATAAGCTGCGTTCAAGACAACATCTTTTCCCGGGACGTACATGCATTTTTCAACAAGACAATGCAAAACCATATGCTGCACACATTACATCATTAGAGAATGCGTGGACAATTTTTAAATAGAAAATGTCATAATGACAAGCCCACACTCTTTCACGTCTTCAGACGTCTTAAGACGTGTTTGCAGGAAAAATGGCACAAAATAACACCTAAAACTAAATTGCTTGGTATCCTCTGCAAAACATGAAATTGTTATGAGGACGGCCCTGTGGCTGGCTTCTCGTTCCCTATTGTTTCTGTTTTGTCTGTTTGTTGTGTTTTTATTATTATTTTCCAGCTCTGGCAGCATCTCGTGGTGATGGAATGGGATTGCAGTCTCCCGAATCCTCCGGAGTTTCCCAGCGGACCTGTGCTTCATTGACAACAATCTATTTTAGAAGTGGATTTGAGTGTGGCTGGTTGCTGGTTCAACAGCATGTTTATGCATGGTAACAGGCTCATATGCGTCGTTTTCATTTCCTTTTGCTAACAATATTTTCCAAGTGTGCTTTTCCATGTGTCTAACGTGAGTTTTCCATCGTGTTTTTTCCACAAGACCACAACATGCACTATGCATTGGAACCATGCCTAAATAAAACTGCACCTTTTGCACCAAACTTTCACTCCAGTCTCTTGTGTGGCACTACTGCATATTGGTTCTATTATTCGGAAAGATTTCCCTCCTCACCCTTAACAGAAATATCTCAGGATTTTTAAAGAATTTAATTGTAAATCATGGTGTTAAAAAAGTATTTGGTCATCCACAAACAAGCAAGATTTCTGGCTCTCACAGACCTGTAACTTCTTCTTTGTAACTTGCTCTTTTGTCCTCCACTTGTTACCTGTATTAATGGCACCTGTTTGACCTCGTTATCTGTATAAAAGACTGTCCACAGCCTCAAACAGTCAGACTCCAAACTCAACCATGGCCAAGACCACAGAGTTGTGGAAGGACACCAGGAAGAAAATTGTAGACCTGCAGCAGACTGGGAAGAGTGAATCTACAATAGGCAAGCAGGTTGGTGTGAATAAATCAACTGTGGGAGCAATTGTAAGACATACAAGACCACTGATAATCTCCCTCGATCTGGGGCTCCACACAAGATCTCATCCCATAGGGTCAAAATGATCATGAGAACGGTGAGAGAAAAATTCCAGAACTACACGGAGGGACCTGATGAATAATCTGCAGGGAGCTGGGACCAAAGTAATAAAGGCTACCATCAGTAACACACTACGCCGAGAGGGACTCAGATTCTGCAGTGCCAGGTGTGCCCTCCTGCTTAAGCCAGTACATGTCCAGGCACGTCTGAAGTTTGCCAGAGAGCATATGGATGATCCAGAAGAGGATTGGTAGAATATCATTTGATCAGATGAAACCAAAATAGAACTTTTTGGGAAAAAATCAACTCGTCGTGTTTGGAGGAAGAAGAATGCTGAGTCACATCCCAAGAACACCATACCTACTGGGAAGCCTGGGGGTGGAAACATCATGCTTTGGGGCTGTTTTTTTGCAGAGGGGACAGGACGACTGATTCGTGTTAAGGGAAGAATGAACGGGGCCATGTATTGTGAGATTTTAAGCCAAAACCTCCTTCCATCAGTGGGAGGCATTGAAATGGACGTGGCTGGGGCTTCCAGCATGACAATGATCCCACACACACTGCTCACACAACTTTCAAGGTCCTGAGTGGCCTGGCCAGTCCCAGACCTCAAGCCCATAGAAAAATTTGTGGAGGGAAGTTGAAGGTCTGTGTTGCCCAAAACATCACTCTCTAGAGGGATCTCATAGAGGAATGGGCCAAAATAACCAGCTACAGTGTGTGCCAACATGGTGAAGACGTTTTGACCTCTGCCATTCCAACAAAAGGTTATGTTTTGTTTGGACTTGGGGTTGAACTTTTTGTTAATTGACCCATACTTATTTTCCACCATGATTTATAATTAAATTCTTTAAATCCTACAATGTGATTTCCTGGTTTTTTCTTTTCTCATTTGTCTCTCATAGTTGAAGTGTACCTATGAATAAAATTTACAGAGCCTCTTATCTTTCTAAGTAGAGAACTTGCACAATCAAGTGGCTGACTAATACTTTTTAGACTAAAATTTATATATAAAATACACTAAATGCTATACAATAGATGGTTTTCCCATTTTGCTCTGGATAACACATACCTGGAAGCCATTGTTGATTTATGGACTCCATGGCTTCTTTTACAGCTTTGTTGGGAGGCTCACATCTCTCCACTGGTCTTGAAATTGGTGCTCAGCGTAGGGGCCTATCATGACGAAGTTTCTACCCCAACTCATCTCTGTGATCTTGGCCTTGGTTTGAATGACTGTGGTATATTCCACCCATTGAGCCGAGTAAACGGATATGAGGAAGAAGGAATAATTGAAAAGAGGGGACAAGAAAAAGATAATGCAGCGATGTTTTTCCTTGTCATGTGCATGATGATTTGTCACATAATCTGCTCTTTAAACACAGCCAGTGCTAGAGTTTTGCTAAGAGGTGGTAATTACATTATATTAGGAATTCTACCCACTCATAGGGATATCTTCAATAAGACCTTAATAGACCAAATGACTGCGGGTGAATCGAGCGGAAAGAAAGCTTGGTGAAGTCGTTGTTTTTTTAGATAATGTTAAAAAAAAAAAAATTTGGTCAGTAGAAAATGTTTACTTTTATATTTTAATAATAATTAAGATTAATGCAGCAGAGTCAGTGCCCTAGCCGGTGGCATAAGGCGGCAAGGCGGAATAACCCAAGACAGAGTGCAAATCCATCACACTCACCACTCAGCACCTTCCATCGATCCTATTCAAGATTAAAGGGATAGGAAAAAATGAATGTAATGAATGACTTTCATTAGTGTGATCGCCATATTGGTTATCCGATCTGAACATTTCCGAAATTTTCGACACGTATCAACTGCCGCATTTTTTTGAGATATCAACCCGTTCCGCGTCCACTGTGTCCGGTCGGGTCGGAATGGTGTGCTGGTATAGGGCTTTCTGGTCCGACTTTGGGGGCCCTACAGGGCCCCTGTAAAACCCAAAATTTTCCCAGGTAAATGATGGCCCAAAGGTTAACGAATCATAAATCAGTCAGTTTTCGACCTACGGCCACGAAATTTGGCAAGCTTGGTCCCGGGTGCAATCTGAGGTGACATGTAATACTCATGGGACCCTTATGGACCCCAGGTGTGCACTGGGGCCCCTGGGAGGGCCAATGACTGTAACTAAGTCAGTTTTTGACCTACGGCCACGAAATTTGGCAAGCTTGGTCCCGTTTGCAATCTGAGGTGACATGTCATGCCCATTGGGACCCATGAGGACCCCGGGTGAGCACTGGGGCCCCTGGGTGGGCCAATGACTGGAACTCAGACAGTTTTCAACATACAGCTACGAAATTCGTCAAGCTTGGTCCAGAGTGAAATCCGAGGTGATATTTGATGCCCATGGGTCCCCTATAGACCCCAGGTGGGCACTTGGGGCCCTGGGTGGGAAAATGACTGTAACTCAGACAGTTTTCGATCTATGGCCACGAAATTTGGCATGCTTGGTCCCAGGTGCAATCTGAGGTGATATGTGATGCTCATGGGGCCCCTATGGACATCTGGGCCCTGTGGACCCTGGGTTTGCCCTGTGGACCCTGGGTGGGCCAATGACTGTAACTCAGTCAGTTTTCGACCTACGGCCACGAAATTCGGCAGGCTTGGTCGCGGGTGCAATCTGAGGTGATATGTGATGCCCATTGGGCCCATGAGGTAAAGGTTGCAGATTGGCAATCACACTCGCATTTTCTTGAGGAAATGCACCTCTCTAGTTTTAATTGTTGTTTCATTTCAGTGAACTTTGGCAATGGTTTGTGACAGTGTTTATTTAACAATGCATTAATTTTAATAAATCGGTTGTAATTAATAATTAAATAATAATAATAATAATAATAGTTAGATAAGTACATTCTAAGATGGTATGTTTTGTATATGTTTTATATAAATGTTTTTGAAACATGAAATATTGCTGAAACTTTGCCTGTCATCTTACGTTTTGTAATATTTAGCCTGAAAGATAATTAAATAGTATACATTTGAATTGATGTCTTAAGTACAACAATAATTGATTTCTTTAATTCTTTAATTTGATTTCTTTTTTATTTTTCTTCCAAAATAAGACATTTTGGTGCATTAGAGTCAACATTTCTGATCTAAAGCCAAACCTAACACAGCACTGCTTTTATACTGACCTGCTGCACTTATTAGCTGGAGCAGCTTATTACAGGATCTGACCTAACGTCTGACATCTGACCTAACAGGAAAGCTCTTCCACCTAAAACTGACATCTTCATTGGACAAAATATTTAGCAATGACCGTTTTACACCTAACTTGTAATGTTATTTTGAATAAGAAAATGATGATTTGTCCTAAAGCAAGAAATGCCTTAAAAACAAATAATAAAAATGTCATAGAAAACATAGATTTTATTTTCTGATTCATGTAGAGAATCTTTTACGACACTAATTTCATGTTTTTAAAAGAAATATGTGTTAACTATGTGCACACATTAGAATAACAATAATCCAAGATTTCTCTTTAATACAGTCAAAATTAACAAAAAACCCTACAGAAAGTGATTCTCCCGTTCTATGTAATTTTAACAGTAATGATTTCATGACTTTCTTTAATGATAAGATAGAAAACATTAGGCATCAAACTCAATGCTCATCACATCACCAAACTGTTCAGCCACCTTCCAGATGCAGCACTAGTGAAGACATCTGTTTAATGAGCTGTAAATCAAGATTAGAATCTTTTACCCCAATTACTAATACTGAACTCCGCACTGATCAGCTCGCATCAACATGTTTATTAGATACCTTACTACACTTTTCTCCAAACAAGTAATACCTAGTATTATAGAGCCAGTGTTAATTAATTTTAAATTCATCCCTTACTTTGGTTATGTCCCAAATCCCCCCCTTTAAGCCTGCCCGTTATCAAACCACTGATAAAAAAAATCTTGACCTTGTGTGATATCTCTTATAGACCACTTTCAAATCTACCGTTTTTCTCTTCAAAATCTTAGAAAAAACCGTCTATCAGCATCTCTGCGTTACCTCCAAAGGAATGAAATTTTATGAAACATTTCAGTCTGGGCTTCAGGTACCATCATAGTAACTGAAACAGCATTAATTAGTACTAATGACTTCTTAATGTCCTCAGATAAGGGATGTTTTCTTTTCTGTTCTGTTTTAGATTAAGTGCAGCTTTGACACTATAGATCATGATCTAAAAAAAAATACTTAACTCAGATAAAACTGGATTCTATTAGTGGGACCCAAGGCTGTGAGAGACCAGGTTGGGCTACATCTATCCATCTAGATGGCTTGTCCAGTATTCCCATGTCTGTCTGTAAAAACTTAGGTGTCCATTTGATTCAGATCTCTCCCTTTGATGCACACATAAGCAGCATCACTCGAATTGGTTTCTTTCAATTATGTTATATCGCTAAACTTAGAAAATATCTCTCTTTTTAATGATGAGAAAACCGTGTTCATGCGTTATAACCTCAAGTATGGATTACTGTAACGCTTACTTACTGGATGCTCTAGTACATCTATATAAACTTCATTAGTTCAGAATGCAGCGCCTGAGGGCTAACTCGAACTAAGAAAATTTGATCATATCATCCTGTTCTATCACATACAACTGGTTACCATCAATTTCTTCTTGATTACAAAATACTTCTTTTAACATATAAAGCTCTACATGGCCTGGCCCCACATTATCTGGATTGGACCTCTAGAGTTTTACAATCCAACTCGTCTACTTCGTCGCAGGGTGCAGGAACTTTCTTTTAGGTTTTCCTAGAATTAAAAAGTCACAGCGGGGGAAAGCTTTCTCATACATGGCCCCCCCAACTATGGAATAAACTTCCGCACTTTCCGTTTGAGACTCAGACACTCTCCAATTTTGAAGTCTAGGCTAAAGACATACCATTTATTACAGGCTTTTTGAACTAGATTTAGACCAGCTGCATGGCTTGGGTCACTGGGTCCAGCGCCCTGGATTCTGTCTGGGCCTGCCTGCCTTGTCTGCTAGCCGGAGGGTTCGAATGGGCGGTCTGGCTGAACTGGGCTTCGTTCCTCGTGATCTTTGACTTGTGCATCCTTGCTTTAGATAAGGGCAGAGCTGGGGGTTCATAGTCAAAGAGTCCTTAGGGTGATCAGAGACGTTGGGTTGCTTGTCTTCTTCTCCCGTGGGGGTTTGCCGATGTCCTCATGTGACCCTCTTGGCTGTGTTTCCTCCATTTCTCCTCTTTCCTGCTATGCGGCTATAGCTAATGCTGCTGGGGTTCATGCTACCGGCCATCAGGTGATTGGTTAATATACACTGTGGCCCTCTTATCATACTAATTGCATTTTCTGTTTTCCTCTCCGAGCTGTTTTCCAGCCACACATGATGTTTCATCTGCTGCAGCTCCACTCAAGCTGCTTCCGTCATCAGCTCCAGCCCCACCATACCAGGGCCACTTAATGCCGATGTGCATACTTCACATTTTATTCGAACTTTGACTCCATGACTTCAGTTTCGCTCTTAGATTTATCATCTACGCCGCCCAAGGAGGTTTGGTCCCTTTTTGAGTCTTGGTCTTCCCAAGGTTTCTTCCTATAACACTCAGGGAGTTTTCCTTGCCACTGTCGCCCTAGGTTTGCTCAATTTGGGAATGGACGTAGTTATTAGGAGATAATCTAAACTTGTAAAGTTGCTTTGAGACAATGCTCCATTGTAAAAAGCGCTATATAAATAGATCTGAGTTGACTTGACTTGAACTGTCTGCATTCCTTGAAAATCTTTTTTATGTTCTGCCAGATAGAACCTTATCATTCCGAGGAGAAAGTGAGTTCCTAGGATTAGAAGGTTCTACATTTTACTTGTTCCAAAACAGCTCATTTACAAATCTGGTAGGATTTTGATATTACACATTTAGAACACATTTAGGGTGTCTGTGATTTTCATGTAAGACAGAGACTTGTTCCACACATCAGTTTTCCTGTTTATAATCTTTGAAGCTCAATATCTCAAAACTACTCAGAACGCAGAAGGAACCTTATACTTCCAAGGGGATGACATGCGCAGCACTGGATGAAGCTTAACTCAAGCTGTCTGTGGTGTGTTAGTATTTCTCACTTGAGGTTATTTCTCACCAGTACTTTGAGGGGTGTCTGAAATGTAAATATAACCAACAATTAAAAAGCTTTGTAAGATTATGCTTGTTACATGGTGGTCAAGAGAGGAGCGGACAATATGCAAGGTTCCAATTCAAACACAACTATTTATTGTAAAGAGTCCCTAGAAGGCAGACAAGCAAAATAATATTAACCCAACTAATAATGGTAACCCAATATAACAACATCAATAAACATGATAATAATAATAATATAATAATAAATACAAGACTCAACCAAGGAGACACAGCAAACAAAAACATGGGGAACCGAGGAGAAACTAACACCGGCCGCGAAAGAACCAATATCGCCGGGTGTGGGAAGTTAGCGTGGAGTCACAGTTGCTAACCGAAAGGCTGCAGTGAGCTAACAAGGCTAGGGGTAGCAACCGGAGGGAGTGGAGCACTAACGTGGCTAGTGGTAACAACCGGAAGAAGTGGAGCACTAACTAAGCTAGCAGTAGCAAACGGAGGAAACGGAGCACTAATGTGGCTAGCGGTAGCAACCGGAGGGAACGGGGTGCTGACTAGGCTAGCGGTAACAATCGGAGGAAATGGAGCGCTAACATGACTAGCGATAGTAGCAGCTAGACTAGCGCAACAGACACCACACAGAAGGTCGTGAGCTGAGAACATATGAGCGCAGACGCAGCCACAGGCAGGCCAACACAAGACGGGCGCAACTGCACAAAGAGGAGGCCGACTTATAAAGCATACCACCCAGCTGTATGCGGTTAGCAAGCACACCATAATTAAACACAAATTACTGCCAGGTGAGTCCGTGGCCATGTTGTTTCCAGAGGGGATTGTGGGAGATGTAGTCCCAATTGCCCACAGACGTAAAATCCCCATTCTGGCCACGGAACATAATGCGTCCCTATTTGTGTTCGTTACTGCATTGTGACAAAATTATTTTTCATGTCGCTAAAACATTTCCAACTCATACAGTAAATACTCTTATTTTAAGCTTATTATATCTTATTTGGGAAACAGAACACTGGTTTTACCAAAATAAAGGCACGCCAATCTATAAAAAGTCGAACACTATAAATATCAGTATTTATCCTGATACACCTATCGAGTAGCTCAGTTAGATAGAGTTGGTATCATTACTCGGTATCGGCAAATACTTGAATTTCAGGGAGCCGGTATCAGAACTAAAAGTGGTATCGGTACATCCATAGTATTTAATTTTTTTTTTATCTGTACTTTTTACTCACTACATTTTCAAAACGCTAAAGTAGAGGTTTGTTACTTTAGCTTTTATAAATCTATTTTAATCATCTATGATATCTATCTATTTATTTTTCTTTTTAATTTAAGTAGTTCTAGTCAGGCAGCTAATGAAGTATCCTTCGAAATCATAGGTGTCATGATGGGGTTTACAGGAGGTAAGGAGACGAGTGCAGGTGTGCAGTCATGAATGAGTTTATTAACAAACGTCACAGCAACATAAACTAAATAGAACTTTGCTAAACCCAAGCAGACTAACAGCAATACGTCAGGTCCGAAGCAAGCAAAGCTAACAGAAGTGATCCTCCGTGACACACGGACACAGACAAGTAATCCTACGCGACACGCTAGCACAGACGAGTATTCCACGAACAGGCACAAGTAACAAAAGGTGGAAACAGTCGGCAAACGAAAAAAAACAAAACCACGCGTCGTGCTTAGATACCAAGCTATACGGGACGAACGGCCCTGGTACGGAGTACAGAACTATTTGGCAACGATAACAGCTTAGAAGCATAGCTAAGTGGTGTGGCGGACACAGATACAGAGCTAGGTGACACGTCTTGTTCAGGTATAGAACTAAGAAACAATGTACTCAGAAATAGAGCAAACGTGAACAAGCACGGAACTAAGGGGCACAGTGTGTTCAGGTACAGAAACAAAGGGCGCTTCAAGCTCGGATACAGAACATAGTTGTGCATCTGATTCAGGTATGGGGTAAGTTGCACTACAGGTAGCGGTGTAGCAGGCCTCTCTACTCGGCCACCGTG
>JAJAGP010007266.1:0-14635 GCA_025084515.1 Ancistrus triradiatus | reverse complement strand
CTGAAAGTTTAGAGGGACGACCAGGTCTTGGTAGAATTGCAGTGGTCTGATACTCCTTCCATTTCAATATGATCGCTTGCACAGTTTAAAGCTTGGGAAATCTTTTTGTATCCAAATCCGGCTTTAAACTTCTCCACAACAGTATCTCGGACCTACCTGGTGTGTTCCTTGGTCTTCTTGATGCTCTCTGCTCTTTAAACAGAACTCTGAGACTATCACAGCGCATGTGCATTTATACGGAGCCTTGATTACACACAGGTGGATTCTATTTATCATCATCAGTCATTTAGGTCAACATTGGATCATTCAGAGATCCTCACTGAACCTCTGGAGTGAGTTTGCTGCACTGAAAGTAAAGGGGCCGAATAATTTTGCATGTCCCACTTTTCAGTTTTTTATTTTAAAAAAAAGTTTAAAACATCCAATAAATTTCGTTCCACTTCACGATTGTGTCCCACTTGTTGTTGATTCTTAACAAAAAATTACAATTTCATATCTTTATGTTTGAAGCCTGAAATGTGGCAAAAGTTTGAAAAGTTCAAGGGGGCCGAATACTTTTGCAAGGCACTGTATGTGAGAGAATTATTGAAATGTTTGAAAAACAATGTTCCTCGAAGAAAAATGTAAAGTGATTTGCATATTTCTCCCTCTACAGTGTGTAATATCATTAAATGATTCAAGATATCTGGAGGACTTTCATTCAAATAACAACATGGGCAAGGGATTACTTTTGCAAACCTTTGTACAGCACTACCATACAGAATTACGACTTTTCTGGACTCAAGAAGCATCTGCGATAGACCATCACACAGTGAAAATCAGTATTATAGATCTTTTTTGGAAGAAATTGCTGCGGTATGTCCTGGACCAAAGACAAAAAGACCATCCAGACTGTTATCAGCAACAAGTCCAAAAGCCAGGCTCTGTCTGGTAGGGGGTGTCTGGTCACTTCTGTCATTTACACTTCTGTGATGGCAGCATTAATGTAGAGAAGCACATCGACATTTTAGAACAATAAACATATGCTGCCTTCAAAACGACATCTTTTCCAGGGATGGCAATGCAAAACCACATGCCGCACACGCAGTACAGGTACCGGATTAGCCTTTCTGAAGTCCTGACCTGTCCACAACAGAAAATGTTTAGAGAATTTTTTGAAATGGAAAAATGCAACAACCACAACCCCGTACTGTTGCACATCTTAAGAGGTGTTTTCAGGCAGACAGGGACAAAATAACACCTGAAACACTAAATAACTTGGTATCCTCAGGTGTCAAAATGCACAACATTTCAAAAGTGGTAGATGTTTTACTGGCTCAGTTCTTTTTATCGTGTTCAAGGGCTGAAAAGTGGAAATGGATGTTTATTAATAAGTGAAATGAAGTTGACCAGACAAAACATGACATACCTTGCGTTCACACTGTCTGTAATGAAATAAAAGTCAAAGTAAATGTAATAAGAAACACTGCGTTTTTTTTATTCGCATTTTCTATACTGCCCCAACTATTTCTGATCTCTTAAAGTTCTCAGTCTAGCTGTATCACACTGGTTCTAAACAGGACTTACATTTCCCTGTATAGTGCTGTCTACACAGTGATGTTCCGGCAGATCACACAAACCTTACATCATGTTATTTGAATAGCTGTTCAGGTTACTGTGCTGTTTGGATAGGTTGGAGAACTTGATACTGTACTACTCACAATGATGTCACACCAGAACTCGGCCACTTCTCCTATGCGCATGGACTTGAGCAGGATCTCCCATACATCCAGCTTGAACATGTTCCCAATCACCACCTCCATTGGCAACCCTACCTTCTTACTGTCATCCAGCACCATGCGATCATCATTGCACAGCATGGTTCGAAAGTGGAAGGTCACCTGCAGAACCCAGAGAATGACGAGGAGCCGACATAAGGTTTTTTTTATTTATAACCTTGTAATTACCTCAATTTAGCGAATCACTGGTTAGTATGAGATTAGTGAAATGTCTTATGTCTACTGAAATGTAATTGTGCTATTAGGCAATATGTAGGATTATACTGCAGACAAGCTGGGCTGAATGTTATGGCACAGCTATATAGATAATCAAACCCTTACCTTGGATCCTGTAATAAATTTAGGACGCTCAGTCGTTCCTCCATACAGGATGGTTTTTTTGATACCTTCCACACCAAGCAGCAGGCTATCCTCCATTCTGTATGCAAATGTGTATATGTCTGGATAAGTATGTAATGGTGGGGAGAGTTGTGTGAATCTGAGTGCTGCATATGGATTAAAGGACAAGGATAACTGGATTAGTCCTGGTAGCTCCACCTGTCATCCACAGAAGGGCTTTTCTCAGCACTTTTCATCCACATGCAGCTCTCACTAGAAATGTCTAGAACACGCTTGGCCATATTGACCCACGGAAAGCAGATGGACACAGGAGATTGTTTGTTCTTTGTGACCTTCCAGGTGGTCCACACTGACATAGGGGAGTGATGAGAAAGCAGAGGCCCACATAGACTTGGGGAACCTAGTGGATACATGTGGCTTGCAGCTGAATTGTGCGCTGTCAGAACTCCTGCTGTGCTTTGCTGCAAACAAAACCATTTGCTTTATGACTTCATTAGATTACAGAGATGGGCATCATTAATTAGCTCAGTACAGTCACAGTCTATAACTAGCTCAAACCTTTTAAACTAGGCATGTGTTGCATAACTGAGCAACAATTTGCTCCAGATGTGGTTTGTTCGGAAAATGGGTTTTGGAAAACACAGCAGGCCAGATAGGGGAAGAGAGGGGGACTTCCTTTAAAAGGAAGTCTGCATTGCTTACAGGGATGACAGTGTGCATGCATTCCTTCAATCTTGTGGCTAGTGCTATTACACAACAGAACAAAATGTGAACTTGGAGCTACACCAAACAGCATTTTTAATCCGCCCTCTTGTGGCAGAAATGTGAATCATATTTATCTTTACTAAAGTGTACTTAAAAACTTCACCAGATCTAAGCACCTGGGACTGATAGAGAATGATGCCTACTAATGAGTTTGAAGTTTAAACATGGTTATACATATCAAAGATGGAGCAGTAGAGTCACTTTTATGCACTAAGAACACTGAACAATATCAGTGTCATTTGCACACATTTGAAATGCAAGCCAAAATATAAAATAACCCCAAATCAGAAAAGCAGTACGGGACAGTATGGAAAATGCGAATACATTTAAAAACGCAGTGTGCCTTACATTTACTTTGATTTTATTTCATTGCAGACAGTATGAATCCAAGATATTTCATGTTTTGTCTGGTCAACTTTGTTTCATTTCTTAATAAACATCCATTCCTGCATTTCAGGCCTGCAACACATTCCGAAAATATGTTGGGATGGGGGCAATTTAGGGCTAGTAATGAAGTTAAAATAAAGAAATACTGATGTGATACTAAATGATCTGTATTTATGTCTGAATATTATTATATTCCAATGTAATATGAATGTGCACTATCAGGTCTGTATATGCAGGCATGTAAAAGATGACAGATTATGGTGGAAAATAAATTGAATTAAAAAATAAAACAAATGTAAAACACAATTTATTATTATAAGTTGATGATTATTGCATGTGGTTTTCTTTTGTTAAGTAAGCAATATATTTGCCTTCCGTGTCAATATTTGCATATATATGTCTAACTTTATTATAAAGTTAACTTATAATAATGTAACTGTATATTATAGTAGTCTACTAAGACTTTAAAATTTGAATGCTATACGCTAAGCTGAATGAGCTGAATGCTGAATTGATTCATCTATTCATTCTTGTACTAGTGACTGACATACCTTGCAGTGAGATATTTGATGACCTACAGTGGTGCCTGAAAGTTTGTGAACCCTTTAGAGTGTTCTAAGCCCTAAAAGTAGATTAAGGTCAGGACTTTGACTCAGCTATTGAAATAAACTTTATTCTCCCATTTTTTGGTAGAATGACTTGTGTGCTTAGGGAAGTTGTTTTGCTGCATGACCCATGTTTACTAGAGATTCAGTTCACAGACTGATGTCCTGACATTTATGGTTACAAATTGCTGGTATAATTCAGAATTCACTGTCCCATCAATTATGGCCTATTTGTCCTGTCTCAGATGCAGTAAAACAGGTCATAATTGATGGGACTATGATACTACCACCACCATGTTTCACAGATGAGATAAGGTTATTATGCTTGAATGCAGTGCTTTCATTTCTCAAGACATAACAATTCTCACGTAAACCAAAAAGCTCTGTTTTGGTTTCATCTATCCATAAAATGTGTTTTAGCAAACTGCATACAGGTAGCACTATTCTTTTTTAACAGCAATGTTCTTCAACTTCATCTTCTGACCCTACTATGCACAACAGTGTTGTTCAGTGTTCTCCTGACTCATGAACAATAACATTAGCCTATGTGTGACATGATACACATCCACAAGCAAGTATTGTGAACATTAGACTTAGATAGATCCATGTTCTTTAAATATAACAGGATGCCCACTCACACCTGATTGTGATTCCAGTGATTGAAAACACCTGACTCTAATTTAATCTTCAGATGAACTGTAATACTAGAGGTTTGCATACTTTTGCCACTCACAAATTACTAAAAGTACTATTGGACATTTTCCTCATTAAATAAACGAGCAACCATAACTTTTTGTCGCATTTATTTTATTTGGTTCTCTTTTTCTACTTTTACAAATCTTTTATGTCTTTTTGCATATCTTTTCAATAAAAATGTGATGATTAATTAGGGCATTTTTATGTAAAATTATAGAACATTTCAATGGGTTACAAACTTTTAAACATCACTGTATTTGACCAAGTGCAGAATTCCAGCCATGTGTAATTGTATTTAGAACTTCTAAAGCAGACACTGCTTTCCTGTCTGTGACTCAGGATAGTTTGATCTCCACCTGTTGCACAAATAAAAAGTATGCTACCAATGTTGTCACAAGTCATGGAGACTGCATGACCACTCCCATACACACCTATGTGTATGTGAGGATAACAAGGAAAACGATGACAATTATTTTAACAACCATGGAAATACTAATTCCTCATGATCTGTTTGTGTTATATGATATTCTCTGTACTCATTCATAAACTGATGAGCTTAGACCCCTGTAGCAGGTGCTGCAGTTAACAAGTTACACACTGTAGTTGTCTGACACTGTGAGGTGGTAGATAAGGCTTATCCACCACTAGTAGTGGTGTAGTGTTGCTGGAGATAGCACATCCTTAGCTGGGAGCTGATAATGCTTGCTCTTTTCACACAGTCTCCTCTCTGCAATCACACAGCAGTATATTGTGTTGAACACAACAGATCGTCAGGTATCCCCCACTCAGAGCCCATCTCTGGTGATTTTCAACCAGTCATGACAGAATTTGGACCCCCATCTGGACCCTGACATCCAATGTCCTGCCTACCACTGCTTTTCTATTTGAGGGTCTTCTTTTTCCCACTGAGACCATGACTGTGTTGTCAAGCCTCCTTATGTCCAGTAGCGCACCTACTCAGGAATATTTTAAATGGTTCCACCATCTCATTCTTTCAATTATGGTGGAGAGGATCGACATGGAAGAGCTAACTGATTAAATTGACTAATTGATTAAAAAGCCAACCTTAGATTTAAGTGCTTCATTAGGTCTCTGACTAGAATTGCGTACATGAAAATATATATAAATAGATAGATAAAAGAATAGGTTCATAAAAGCTAAAGTAATGAGACTGTTTTGAAAAGGTAGTGAGTTAAAATACAGATGTTTCTTTGACTTGCAGTACGCAAAAATAAAAAATAAAGTATTAAGTTAAAGAAATAATCAAGTAAAGTACAGATATCTAAAACATACTTTAATTCAGTAACAAAGTTACTTAGAACCTCTGGCAACATGCATTTCATAAATGTGGGATACTCCATTGCATCTGATCTCATCTCCATCATATATCGCTAGTGGTATTTATTATGTATTGTTATGTAATACGCATTGTCATCAACATTCTCCATTTTATTCCCACTTATCCTGGTTATGGTTGCATGGTGTCACCTTGTCATGGCTGCAGGCCCATGCCATTCACTGAGCACAGACAGAGGTATCCCTGGACAGTAACTGACCTTCATTTTGCAAGTCCAGCCCAAGGTTTGAAGCCAGGTCCTCAGTAAACTTCTGATTCAGGTCAGGGTCATGGGGACACTGCCTATCCTGAGAGGACAGGGTGCACAGGCATAACCATGAACTGGATGGGATGCCAGTCTATCACAGTGCTGGGTAGGAGTCATTGTTGCAGCACAGGGGGACAATCCTCCAATCGATCTCCCCTCCTTCAGACACACGCAAACATGTTTGCACATGTCTGGAAGACACTGCCAGAACTTGAACCCAGGTCCCTGTGGTGGCTAGCCACTTAGACTACTACGAGCTTTGTAATGTCTTGTGATCAGGGTATTGCTGGCTATCCAGTCCATGGCAGGCCATTACACCCCCACAGCAATTTAAAGCATCCAGTCAATCTACAGGTATGATTCTGGGACATGGTTGAGAACCTACATAATCATGATGAGATAATTTCAGATGTAAATTTCCTTTATGACTAAACTCATGTTGATGGAAATGGCTGAATGTAAAATGTGTGTCAAAATTTACATGCAGTCATATGTAGCTAATACACTGAAAGTCACAACAGCCTGTCTGTAGAGCCTCAAAACTGCTGCAAAATTGCTTGTGAAAGAAATCAACCATGTAGATGATGTCCTTTAATATAGCCATTTAATATACTGTAAACATTCTTAGTGCTACATGACCTTATTTTCTTATGCACAATGTTTGACATACAGAGAATACTAAAATATTGTTACAATATAAGACTGTGCTTTACTTATGCAATAGAACACCAACCAGAAGTAACAGGGAAGGACATCAAGGCTTTGATTTGGTTGCAGGCATGAGTGCTGTAAACAATCACAGCCGTGATAACACACAATACAATAACACACAAGCTCAAGTATTCTACCGCTTTTATGCAACATAACAGTTTTTTTACAAAAAAATAAAGAAACAAACTATATATAAGAAGACCTGAATTTCATATTGTATATGCTGGCAATACCTTTCATCAAAAAGTAGGTCCAAAACAAATTAGTTGTTTTTTTAACAGTTCCCCACCTTCCTTCAAAAGGTTTATATAACATAAACCAAGGCTGCAATTCATTAGGAATTAAATGATTCAGTTATATTTAGTTATTTATGAGGGTTAGTGTGTAATTTGTATATGTTATATGTTTGCTTGCATAAAGCTTGTTGTTAGTTACACAGTGTATGATGCAAAAAACCAAGATTTGCGTAAATAAAAAGCACCGCAGAACAGTGAATTACATGCTCATCAATGGAACTAAAACTGTTACATCTGAATGTACAATGAGATTGGTTTACAGGCTGTTCTTCCATCATCAGTTCCAGTCTTCATACTGTTACTCAGACCACATCAGAGGGCAAAAACTCCTACTCCCCTCCTCCGGGTGACTGGGCCTGCCATGCCGCAAAAACAGAGCGACTCTGTTTACTGGACTAGATCATGCTGATACTCACTCAAATTCTCTGTATTATTATATTTATTATTTGATTTATTATACACATACTATTGTCTTATATTCTGTAGATGTATATTCTGTATTTCATTAGACTCTTCATAATATTGCATTACCTTTAATTTATTATAGTTTATATATTATTATAATTTACTTTCTTTAAATATATCATTTCTTTTAATTTTATATGCTTCTGTGTATTTAAACTATTACTGTAAGTTTATTAGTTAATAACTTAGATATTAATTAGGCAGAGATGAGTTACTGTATCATACACCTATGGAAATAAGTAGGATCATTTACACTCATGGTTATTGTTTGTGTGTGCAGGGAAATGGTCATAATCCAGCACTCCTACATGTATCCTATGTGATACATACAAGCACAACGTCATGGCAGCTGTACTCAGTAGAAATATTCTAAAGCCTCCTATAGGAATAAAACCCTGAGATGCAGAGTCAGAAGCACAAAGTACAATGTAGCTAGACCTCACCCTGCTGGAGTGCCTTCTCTCCCTCACCCATTAGGTCATGCACCACTGCATGTAGCAAGCCATACAAAGAACAAACAGGCGCACAGGATCCCTGCTCATACTGCCTCCTTCAGATAGTCACCTGTGTTATGCTATATAATAACCTTTAGCACTGAGCAAAAAGAGAAAAATGAACACAAAAATGCTACAAATAAATGAGTGTATTTTCACAAAACAAGAATTAAGAACTGTGTATATAACTGTCAGGGTAAATTAGATGGTAAAAGCACAATGCCTGTTTATAGTTCCTGGAATGTTTGCTAATCTCATGATGTCTCCAGAATATACTCAAATGTTTCTTATTCAGTATATTAGCAGGGTTGGGCCACGGGTTTTAGGTGTTATGTTTTGCATGTCATAAAATCTACTCATTCTTAAATCTATATTGTAACAATATTTTAATTAATGAAAGCTAAATAGGATCATTTAACATTCGTGTTTTTAACTCATCATTTATTCACAAAACAAGGTTACTAGCTAAATGAATCTTAACATTACTAATGTTAAAATTACATAATCCTAACTGAACTAAATTTAGGTTAAAGATAAACCTCTAAACTTTGAAAAGTGACATACAAGGACATATACACTGAATGGCAACTTTATTAGAGACACTCATCTAGTAGATTGCTGGACCTTCTCTGGTCTCCAGAACTTCTGCGGCTGGTTGTGGCATAGATTCCACTAGGTGTCAAAATCATTTTGCAGGAGTATTGACCCATGCGGACAGGATAGTTTCTTGCAGTTGGCATAAATTAGATGGAGGTACTGACATGCCCTGAACAGCCTGTTCTACCTCACCAAAGAGATGCTCTACAGTGCCTTGCAAAAGTATTCGGCCCCCTTGAACTTTTTAACCTTTTGCCACATTTCAGGCTTCAAACATAATTTTTGCACATCGAGAGAATGAAATTTTTGCCCATTCTTCCTTGCAAAACAGCTCGAGCTCAGTGAGGTTGGATGGAGAGCGTTTGTGAACAGCAGTTTTCAGCTCTTTCCACAGATTCTCGATTGGATTCAGGTCTGGACTTTGACTTGGCCATTCTAACACCTGGTTCCTTTTTTTTGTGAACCAAGTCCCATTGTAGACTTTGCTTTATGTTTGAGAATCATGTCTCTTGTTGGAAGATAATCTCCGTCCCCAGTCTCCAGCGTCTTTTGGCAGACTCCAACATGTTTTCTTCCAGAATGGTCCTGTTGTATTTGGGCTCCCATCCATCTTTCCCATCAATTTAAATTTTAACAATCTTCCATTCCCTGCTTGGGGGGGAGAAGAAAAAGCAGGCCCCAAACCACGATGCTTTGGCCAACCACAATGTTTGAACAATGGGGAGGGATGGTGCGTTCAGGGTGATGAGCTGTGTTGTGCTTTTACGCCAAACATAAAGCTTTGCAATTGTGTGGCCCCAAAATGTTTTTGTTCTGAAACAGAGCCACCTTCTTCCACATGTTTGGTTTGTTGTCTCCCAGGGGGGCTTTGTGTGCGCAAAAACTTTTTATGGGATATCTTTGAGGAAAAAGGAAATGGCTTTTCTTCCTGCCACTCTTCCAAAATAAAAAAGGCCAGATTTGTGCAGTGTTACGATGATGTTTGTCCTATGGACAGAGTCTCCCAACTCAAGCTGTAGATCTCTGCAGTTCATCCAGAGAGTGATATGGGTGTCTCTTGGCTGCATCTCTGATCAGTCTTCTCCTTGTATGAGCTGTTGAAAGTTAGAGGGACGACCGGGGTGGGTCGTGTGGTGAGATTTCAGTGACGTGGTCTGGATAGACTCCTTTCCATTTCAATTTATGATTGCTTGCACAGTGCGCCTTGAAATTTGTTTTTTTTTTTTTTTAAAATGTTTAAGCCTTGGGGGAAAATCTTTTTGTATCCCAAATCTGGCTTTTAAATTTTAAAGCTTGTTGGTTAAAATTTTTTTTTTTTTTTTTTTTTTTTTTGGGAAAATTCTCCACCACAACAGTTCTAGGACCTGCCATGGGTGTGTTGTTCCTTGGTCTTCATGATGCTCTCTGAGCTTTTGTTTTTTTTTTTTTTTTTTATTTGCTTTTTTTTTTTAAATTTATTTTTTTTTTTTTTTTTTTAAACAGAACTCTGAGACTATCACAGGCATGAGCATTACACGGAAGATTGTTGATTACACACAGAGTGGGAGGAAGTCTATTTCTCATCATCAGTCATTTAGGTCGAAACATTGCGAACATTCAGAGATCCTACTTGAAAACATCTGGAAGTGGAGTTTGCTGCCCTTGCACTCTGGGCTGAAAGTAAAGCGGACGAAGAATTTGGCACGCAAAAATAAAAAAGGGGGGAAGGGGGGGTTTTTTTTTTATTTCTAAAAAAAAAAAAAAAAAAAAAAAAGTTTAAAATATCAAATAATAAAAAATATAAATTTTGTTCCACTTCAATATTGTTGCCCACTTTGTTTGTGATTGATTCTTAACAAAAAATTACAATTTCATATCTTTATGTTTGAAACCTGAAATGTGACAAAAGGTTGAAAAGTTCAAGGGGGCCGAATACTTTTGCAAGGCACTGTATAGGATTAAAATCCAGGGGCCATGAAGGCCAGGGAAGCAAGGAAAACTCACTGTCATGTTCCTGTCATGAGCCAATTCATCACTACATGACCCTTGTGGCATGGCACATTGTCCTCCTGTCATGGGGTCCACAGCTCCCATGAAGGGATGAATTTAGTTGGCCACAAAGCTTAGATAAGGTCTACTGTCCAAACGTCCATCTACAGGTATCAAACGATCCAAGGCATGCCAAGAAAATATTTCTCACACATTACTCCACCTGAAATGCTGACACCTGACAGGAAGGGTTCAATTCATGATGCTTGTGCCAAATTTTGACCCTCCCATCAACATGGTGCAAAAGAAATCTGGATTCAAATGACCAATTGATGTTTGCTCAGTGAACCATTTTTTGCACTCTCTTGCCCACTGGAGTCTTGACTTTCTGTTTCTCTTAGACAGCAATGGTTGTCTGCTGTTATAGCTCATCTGTGCTAAGGAATGACGAGCTGTGCATTATCTGGAACACCAGCAGCTGCAGTTTGTTTGACCTGCACATCACTTGTTCAACAGAACGATTCCTGACATCCTCCTCTGAACCCTTCAGTCAATGACTCGTTCATGTCTACAGGATCCCCTTTCATTGGATGTTTTTCCTCTGTCACACCATTCTCAGTATACACTGGACATTTTTGCATTGGAAAATCCCACACACTCGCCCCGGCTGGTCTAGCTTTGATGACAATACTTCATTCAAAATTGCTCACTTGATTTTACCATTGTAATGTGGTTCACACTGAAACTCATCCACAGAAAACTTGCTCACTTTATTTTATGCTGTACTGTGGGGTCACCTGTCTAACTTCCAAACAGGGAAGCTCCAGTCATGAAAGGTATATGATATGTGTATAGAGACATGGCATTGACATGCATTTGTATATACAGAAGCTCCTTGGATTATGATGGATGTACTATATTTCAACTCTTTATGGATTGAGGGGATCCGATTATTTATTACTGACACAACAACATAAATTATATACTATATTAAATTCACATTCAACAGAGTTAACCGAATTCTGAATTATTGAATTTCGATTTTATTTTATATTCGTTTTTATATTTTTCAACTTTCAATAAATTATTTCAATATAAAAACTACATGTGATATCAACATCATATTTTATTAAAAATAGGCTTTGTGTTAATGTTAAGTGTTTTTTTTTTAAAAGCATGGTTTTTTTAAAGTAGGTATAGAGGAGACAGATGATACAGTAGTACTTATATTTGTAAATGCATTATGAACATCAATAAATTTTTATGTATTTAGCTTTGTAACATATACATGTAATTAATGTTTTGTATCTTGTACATTTAAACCAAAAGAAGTAGCTAGATCACTGGCTGTCAGTGATATTACCGTTAGGGCTTAGCATGCTGCTAGCTTACTTTGGAAACCCATCCCTCCCACTACTCAGGGAAAAATGCTGTTTGGTCTGTCTTTTGTCAGTTAATTCTCAGTAAATTCTAATTACTGTATATAAGCAAGCAGCCACAAATATTTAATTTTTGTTCAAGGTTGTTGAAACCGAACACTGAACTAACTGATGATGGTTTTCACCTGTGGATGGACCATTTAAGGTAATTCTAAGTTTCTTATTTGTATACACTTACAGTGGTGACTTTTTTTTAAAAGTGTTTGTGAACTCTTTAAAAAATTTTCTTATAATCTTCTGCATAATAAATATGACCCCCTTTTTTTAAAAACATCATCAGATTTTCACACAAAGACAGGGGGGTCCTAAAGGGTAGATATAAGAGAAAACCCAGTTTGGTTGGTTTTTTTTTTACAGTTTGAATTTAGTTTTTTTTAAAACAAAGGGAACCAAAAAACTTATCAAACTTGGTCATTATTTATTGAGGAAAATGCATTCCAATATTATTACATATTAGTGAGTGGGCCCCCCCCCCCACAAAAGTATGTGAACCTCTGCTTTCAGTATCTCGTGTGCAGCAATAATTGCAACTAAACGTTTCCTGTAACTGTTGATCAGTCCTGCACACGGGCTCGGAGGAATTTTAGCCCATCCGTCCACAAAACATTCTTCTAATAGCCTTCTGGCTTGTCCATGTGATCTTTAGCAAACTGCAGATGAGCAGCAATGTTCTTTTTGGAGAGCAGTGGCTTTCTCCTTGCAGCCCTGCCATGCACACCATTGTTGTTCAGTGTTTTTCTAATGGTGGACTCATGAACATTAACATTAACTAATGTTAATGTTCATGAGTCTAATATTGAGTCTAATGTTAATGTTCATGAGTCCAACATCAGAAGAACACTGAACAACAATGGTGAGAGGGGCCTTCAGTTGCTTAAAAGTTAACCTCGCCAACTATTACATGCCTTGTTCTCGAAGTGATCTATGTTGGTCGACCACTTCTGGTTAGGGTAACAATGTTCTTAAATTTTCTCCATTTGTACACAATCTGTCTGACTATGGATTGGTGGAATCCAAACTCTTTAGAGATGGTTTTGTAACCTTTTCCAGCCTGATGAGCATCAATAAGTCTCTTTCTGAGGTCCTCAGAAATCTCCTTTGTTCCTGCCATGATACATTTCCACAAACATGTGTTGTGAAGAGCAGACTTTCATAGATCCCTGTTCTTTAAATAAAACAGGGGGTCCACCCACACCTGATTGTCATCCCATTGATTGAAAACACCTGACTTTAATTTCACCTTCAAATTAACTGCTAATCCTGGAGGTTCACATACTTTTGCCACTCACTAATATGTAATATTGGATAATTTTCCTCAATAAATAAATGACCAAGTATAATATTTCTGTCTCATTTATTTAACTGGGTTCTCTTTATCTACTTTTAGGACTTGTGTGAAAATCTTATGATGTAGACCTGTAGATCCTGCACACTTGTAATTTGCTGAAGCTGGCTTCCCAGATGGTCCAAAAATTCCTGACTGGCGATAAATCTGGCGACTGGGCAGACCAAGGAAGTGATGCAACCTGGTGAAGACATTTCTGGGTAACCCTTGCTGTGTGTGGGTGAGAATTATCCTGCCGAAAAATGCCATTTGGAAGGCCTGCCATGAGAATCAACACGTATCTACAGGATTTCCTGCACATATCGCTGTTCTGTTAGTGTCCCTCATATCACTACTAGCGGTGACGTATGCGATGGCTCCCCAGATCATCCCACCAGCAGTTGGAGCAGTGTGTCACAGTTCAACATTTCTATCTGGGTGCGTTATTTTTTTGTCAATGAGTACATGTATGGAAACAGTGCAGCTACTATCTCTATGGCTATAATTCATTTACTATTGAGAGATTCAGAATTTTACACTTTTAGTGGTACTTCAAGCATTAATAACACAGCGGGATAAATGCAAACCCCACATCCCACATGATCAGCACAAACCTGGTCATTCATATAAAGGCTGCATAAAGGTACCTGTGAGGTGAGTGTGGTGCAGCTATCGTGATGAAGCTACCTGTCTTCTGACCATAAGGTTTAGGGTTCGAGTATCAGCACTGCCAAACTTCCATGGGTTGGCCTCTGAGCAAGGCCCTGGACTGATGATTGCTTGGATTGTACCTTGTAAGTTTGTATCAGTTGTAAGTCGCTCTAGATATGAGTGCCTTCCATGTAATTAAATGCAAATGTAATTTTTTGGCAACAGAAGAAAGGTGCTTGTGTGCAGCAGTCTGTTTTAATCGAATTCCTCTTATTCAAACACATGCTAGAAGTACGGTTCAAACAGAGCTGCATCATGGTGTTCATGACTATCATGTGAATCTGAACAGCTGCAGAAAACATCTGTTGTAGGGGGTCAAACAAATAAAAAAACACAGAAACCTGTATAATGGCATGGCTGTACATTGGTCACATGAAACGTCATACTGGTATGGTAGGTTGCAATTGCAGAGCTGACCATAGAGGGACATGAAAAGTCCAGCTGCTAGTTGGCAAC
>JAJAGP010007265.1:0-14648 GCA_025084515.1 Ancistrus triradiatus | reverse complement strand
CCCAGATCCAAGAATGATTCATCAAATGGGATAGCAGGTAAAGATTAAAAACGTAACATATTAAAGTTACTATATCTCAAGCTTGTGAGCTAAAAATATAAGTTATTCAAAAAGCATTTATGACAAACTTTCTTTACCTCTGCCTAATGATGGGAAAAAACGAGGCTTTTTGAAGCTTTGAATCATTTGAACCAATCCATTTGAAAAATGATTCACTGCTTCGAACTGCTCCATACTTACATTTTAGTGACATCTGCTGGCCTGATTTGTGTAACTACATAAGGAAATGAAGCCTTTTAAAGCACCGCTGACTGTATTTCTTCTACTTTTTACTACAGATTTGAATCTGGTAGAGATTAACTCCCCCAGCACTCTCCTGTCTGTACTTACTATCCTCTCTGTTTAGTAGGAGTGACTCTAGTAGGTGTGGGGTTTGGATTGGTTAATATTACTATTACTAAAACTACCTTTATACACACACTGTACATTTAAAAGTACCTTAAAGTGAGACTGTCTTTACTGTGTGTGTTTAGGGGTATATTTCCAAATCTTTATATTTCCATATTTAATTTCAGACTTGCTCTAAATGACATTTTGAACAACAAGCATTCATGCTTTAAAACATTTAAAAACTTTGAGCTACTATAAACTACAGCAAAACGTTCGCAAGTTTTATCTGTTTTTAACCATGCAACCAGTCTCACAGAGATCGTCATCATCACCTTCACCTTAGCGACATCTGCTGGCCATTTTATGTAACTGCCTAAAAAAAACAGAAAAAAACTTCATAAAAACAGTTACAGTGGTGTGAAAAAGTGTTTGCCCCCTTCCTGATTTCCTATTGTTTTGCGTGTTTGTCACGTAAGTGTTTCGGAACATCAAACCAATGTAAATATTAGCCAAAGACAACACAAGTAAACACAAAATGCAGTTTTTAAATGAAGGTGTTTATTATTAACGGAGAAAAAAAAGTGATATATACTCTCACAGTCATTCACTGGGGGCACTTTAGAGACACCAATTATCCAAACACATCTTTGGACTGTGGGAGGACTCCGGAGCACCCAGAGAAAACCGACACTGACACGGGGAGGACACGCAGACTCCACCTGGGATGTAACCCAGGACCTTTTCGCTGTGAGGCGATAGTGCCGCCAATCATACCACAGTAAGGAATTCCTGCAAATTGCCTTAACTCCAACTTGGTGTGTCCTTTCCTAAAAGCGTTGTTATTGGTCAAATACGAAACATTCAGCGGGTTCTGGACATTTTACGACGTTTTGAGCTGGACTTGTGACAGGCCTTGTGTGCGACATGCTTGGACGTGCTAAATGAGATGGTTGTAAGTAAAAAAGAGAGAGAACTTTCTTAAAGAAACTGGTTGCTCTTTGCATGGGAGAACAATCTCCATTCTACAAAACAGAGTAAGAGGTAGTGTGGCATTAACTGAGGCTTAGTGATTAATGAAATTATATGACGTACACAGTGTGTCTAAAAGTAGTTTTAGTAATAATAATATTAACCAGTCCAAACCCCACACCTACTGGAGTCACTCCTACTAAACAGAGAGGATCGTAAATACAGACAAGAGTGTTGGGGGAGTAAATCTGATGTACCAGATTCAAATCTGTATTAAAAAGTATAAGTATAAAAGTCAGCGATGCTATAAATGCTTTATTTAAAAAAGATCATCAGTGCTCAAATTCAATTAGATGTTTTACGGAAATTGTGTGCTTTCCTTATGTAGTTACACACATATGGCCAGCAGATGTCACTAAAATGTAAGTGTGGAGCACTTCGAAGCAGTGAATCACTTTTCGAATAGATTGGTTTAAATGATTCAAAGTTTCAAAAGCCTCGTTCATCCCATCATTAGGCAGACGTCGAGAAGGTTTGTTATGAATGCTTTCCGAATAATTTATATTTTTAACTCAGAAACTTAAGACACAGTAAATTTAATGTGATTAGAAGGGTCTACAATGTAAGGCGTTACATTACTGTATTGCTGTTTGTGATCTTTACCCAGCATCACATTTAATGGCTCATTTTTGGATCTGGTGATGTTTGACGGGCTCTGTGGAAATCAGTTGTGTTTGTCAATTCCAAATAATATCTATGCAACAATCGTGTGTTTTGTTGTGCACATACATCATTCATGTTCAAATTCAAATCGATTTATGGAGTTTTTAGGGTTTTCCTGAGGCAGTCACATAAATTTGGCCAGCAGGTAAATAATAACTACCGGTAAGTTTAGATGGTCCAGGCAACGCTCCTGCTTCAGTCCCTCCCACTAGACAGATAAGATAGTATCTGCAGAGAGGAGATTGTTAGATGTACCGTATTGGTGAAGTCGGTGCTACTTGTGCTCTTGGTTCTGTGGTGATGTTCTAAGTTAGCTTTCCACAGTGGCAGTATTGTAGCTTATGAGGTTCAACCAAGGCGCCATTATTGCTAGTTGAAAACTTTACCCAATACCCTGCCTTGATTATTTGAAATATAGTCAGATATGGCATTTTTTGATGGTCTCTGTTAACTGGTTAAGCGGTTAATAACAGAAAATGATTGTTTGAGATGAGTTATTCTTGGGTTTCTTTTACGTACTCTTAAGGAGTTTTCATTGAAGCAGACACTTGGTGTTATAATTAAAGTAGCTGTGACATTAGTAATAACAATAGCAGTGTTAACAACGGTATATCAAGTAACACCAGTTCGTACCTAATGATGGCTATGTTTATTTATTGTTAATGAAATCTATTTTTAAAAGAAGTTAAAAATTCATAATGAGCCATAGTCTTGTATTATTGCTTGTTGAAAACTTTACCCAATACGCCTATACTCCAATACTACTTTTTGCTGGCTTGAAATATCGTCAGAGATTGCTGTTTTTGATGGTCTCTATGTACGAATGGAAGGCATGGACTCCTAATGTGTATGTAGTTGCAATTTGTTGTAATTGGTAAGGTTATGTAGAAAATATGGCATGTTTCAGAGTGTTAATGTTTTGTCCACAGTCCCAAAATAAAGCCCAAACTCCACTTTGTGTTTAAATGCTTTATTTAAAATCATTCACTTTTGGGGTATTACTGCAGGCTGGAACATCTCCAAATGGAAGGGCCATATCTTCAAATGGGAGGGGTATACCTCCAAATGGAAGGGGAGCACCCAGAATGCTTTGCTGTTGGTGGTTGGTGTTTGGTGGGTTGACCATCGTTTTACGTACGTTTGTATTTGACCAAAAACAATTTAACCAATAAGGAGAACAGGGTTAGAAAGAGAGGCTAGAGCTGAATTATAATAATTACAATTTAATCATTAGTACGTTAATTCAAGTGCAGTCATGTCTAATGACACTTTGGTGTCTTTCTGATGTTACGAACAGTTTACGTGTGCTCAGGACCATGTGTAGATTTTAGTCGTACGTACTAACATTTTGGGACTTTAATTAATCCGGACATTTACGAAAAAGCTCTTTTACGAACGATTTATGCTCAAATTCGGTCTGCTCACGTTTCATTAATGAGACCCAGTATCTTTTCTGATCAATATGTTCCTGGCTCATTCATCCAGTCTGAAAGTTGTCATTGGGGTTCTACACTTTCCACTGCTTAATAATGCTCTGAAATGTACTCTGAAGGATAGTTATAGCCTAAGAACTGATTTTGTGTTCTTCTCCTAACATGTGCCTTGAAAGCACCTTTCCAGTCAAGGTAAATTATTTGCGTTACCATGCACTGCTAATTATGAAACCTCCCGAAAACAGCCACTTTTATTCTGAAGCAATCAAAACCACTACAGTGTCACTGGTGTGTAATCTGGAAGGTGATTGGTTGTACCTTAACAAGTTTATAATGGTTAAAAAGCCTGAACACTTATCAAACCAGTGAGTGTACTAATTACATCTTAACAACTGATCAAATTGTGAGGATTATAATGTGCAAATACAGCTGAAAAAAAGTTAGGTTTCAAATTCAGGATATAACCTGAAAATAGATATTGACAGTGCATTATTTTCTCTACGCACTGTACGGGTCTAACTGATGTGCTGTTTATTGTGCAATAGTAATATCATATAATGTGGAAAAGGCTGATTCTTCAGCTGGGGGCACTTTTTACCATCTTAAATTAAAACAAGATCTCTAATAATTTTATTTTAATTATTTCAGGTTAATGTTTACATGCTTTAAAGTAAGGACGTAATGATGGCTACAACTGGGCTTATATAAAATTTAAATAGCTATATATAAAATTAAATAAAATAATAATGTATAAATAATTAAGAATTTTTGTTTTGGTACTGATCATTTTCACTTTTTCAAGGGAAAAGGGTTTGCTAGGTCATAGATTTGCTGATGCTAGTCAACAGCTAGTATGGGATGCACTTTAAATAAATAAATAGCGTGAACATTTTGTTTATTATGTGTGTAAAATGTTGGCATAAATGGTAATGATGTTGAATAAACGTACTCTATGCTCAGGAGGAATACGTGATTAAGTTACTCATATCTCCAGACATTAAAATGGGCGTCACAGTGGCTTGGTGGGTACAGCAATAAGGTCCTGGGTTCAATCCCAGGGTGGAGCGGCCTGGGTCCTTTCTGTGTGGAGTCTACATGTCCTCACCGTGTCCGTGTGGGTTTACTCCGGGTACTCCAGTTTCCTCCCACAGTCAGGCCTGGTTTGAGTGTGGTCTCTGGTGACAGATGGAGCGACGCGTTCTCGGTCACATCGACTGGTAGTGGGCGTACCTCGCATCTGGCGGGACAAGCACCAGGGAAATAATGATGATCTGTAGACATTAAAATGTCACAATTCTCTCATGTGTGATGTGAGCTCCACTGTCAGTCTTTGTTTCCATGATTACAACATAACCACATGTTAAAGTTAGGGTTAACACATGGTGATGTTGGGGTTGTATTTATGTATAGATATGAACAAAAATAAGTCTGTGTTTTATTGTAGACTTTTTAAGTTTTTATAAAAAACACACGTTCTGATTTCGAAATGATTTGATCCCCTTTTATCATTTAATTGCAGAGAAATGTTAAAGTCTGAGGTTTAAAGGCCAAAATAGCAAAGTATTAATGTGTAGAACATTTTTAAAATGGGAATAAAAACGTGTGGTGCACGACTTTCTTTGGTAATTCAGTAAATGTTATTTTTAATTCCTAAGCTATTTATTTAACATGAATTTAGATCCCTAATTAAAGGATCAGCCTTAAAAATGTAGAATATCTAGAGATACCATAAGTTAAACGAGATTTGAAGTAGTTCATCTGGAAGAGTTTGGGAACCCTATTCTGCTCCATACCTGCACGTGTCGCTAACTTCTAGTTCCTTCGTTTAGCTCGAGAGGTTTTTTCCGGGTTGTGCACGTGTTCAGTGAGCATGCGTTGTTGATCAGTGTAGTGTGTGTGAGTCTTTCTTGTGGATTATACCTGAGGGATTTGTACTTTGACTCTTCACTATGGGCAAATTAAACGTGGTTGTGTTGAGATATTTATCCCGGGATGATTTTCGGGTGCTGACCGCTGTGAGTATCTTTTGTTTTTTTTCACATGTAGAAAGCCAAAGCTTAAACAGTCTAATGCTATGCTAGTCTAACTGCTATGGCCAGAGGACGTGCTCCGGTGAGGGAGACCTTTATTAAATAACATGATTCCTTACATGTATGCCTAAAGCTTTTGTCTGAGGGAAATGTTAGAGCCTGTCAGTGAAGGATCGGGTGCTCCGGTACTTTCTGCCAGATACCAGTGGAGAAATTGCACTGCAGTAACGAATGTACAGTCCTGGGCAAAATGGGTCAGGCCTAAGGCTGCAAAATATGTGATAAGCGTTTAAGTTTCCTAATAACAAATAATTGGTCAAAAAGTAGCAAGTTGTAAGAACATGCATTTGCTGGGGGGTGTAGAAACGGGGAAATTCACTTTGTCTTCTTGTGCACGAAGGTAAAATCATGAAAAGGTTTAAATGTTTGATATAAAACTCATACGAACAGATTTTTGGTTCTTCAAAATCTTCCAGAATAACTTCCGTGTTGTTTTATACTCCTTGAAAGATCATTCGTTAGTTGCTAACCTTCCTCACTTGATGCAGGTGGCTCGGTGGGTAACATCGCTGCCTCACAACAAGAAGGTCCTGGGTTCAATCCCAGGGTGGAGTGGCCTGGGTCCTTTCTGTGTGGAGTCTGCATGTCCTCCCCGTGTCCTTGTGGGTTTACTCCGGGTACTCGGGTTTCCTCCCACAGTCCAAAGACATGCATGTTAGGTTAATTGACTACACTAAATTGGCATTGACTTGAGTGTATGAGTGACTTGTCTTGAGATAACCTTGTGTATGGATGTAACCTTGTGTGTGTCGCTGAACATGGCCACTGACGCTGATAGCAACGTTAAATAAATCAATAAACGTGACTTGATGCAGCCCTTCAAGCCTGAAAACAAGCTCTTAAATAACCAGGAGTAACCGATATCTACAGGCAGAGAGCTACAATATGTAGTATTCAGAATCCCAGAATTGGTATTCAGTCTTCATCAGGCCTACTACAGCAATTCTGAAATTGACAAGACCCTAAAGGCAAAGCAAATGTCTATTTCACTGACAGGTATAAAGAGAATTGTCAATGCTTTGAAACAGCAAGTCATGCTGTCAGAAAGACAGGGTGGTTTCGTTCATGCAAAGATGTGGAAATTTCCAATTCACAAAGATAGGGGGGGGAAAGCCTTCAAAAACCATCAGGACCTCCCCTCTAAGAAGAACAATAAGCAGAAAGTGTCTAATGCAGGTTTTGTGTTAGAAGATGTGATAAAAAGCCGTTGCTGTTTAACAATATTAGACAATATTCCAATTGACTTCCCTTCTTTTTTTCTCTTTGATCAGGTTGAAATGGGCATGAAGAATCATGAAATCGTCCCAGTTAGCCTGATCGCATCCATTGCAAGCCTGAGGCATGGAGGATGCAACAAAGTTCTCAGAGAGCTGGTCAAACACAAACTGCTGGCCTATGAGCGCACAAAAAGTAAAGACCAAATGATCTTCTCTTAGTTTTCAGGAATGTGTTTTGCGAATTTGGTTTGTTGTGCTGAGACTGTAAACCTGCTGAGGAATTGGGTTTAAACATGAGCTCTGTGTTTTCAGCTGTGCAGGGGTACCGCCTGAACTACGGTGGTTATGATTACCTGGCTCTGAAGGCACTGTCCTCTAGAAATGTAATCGGGTCTGTGGGAAACCAGATGGGAGTCGGCAAAGAGTCAGGTCAGTCTTTATATTAAACTTGTGTGGTTGTTTTTTTAGTAGTTTAATACTGTATGACAGAGGACACACCTACTGTATATTAAGATTCAGTTTATGTTCAGTTTGTGGGTAAAAATTAAAAAATGTCTTTCTATTCCAGATATTTACGTAGTGGCCAATGAAGAAGGAGATCAGTTTGCCTTAAAGCTCCACAGACTTGGACGGACGTCTTTCAGGAACCTAAAGAATAAGCGAGATTACCATAAGCACAGACACAAAATGTCCTGGCTCTACCTGTCCCGGCTGTCAGCCATGAAGGAATATGCATACATGAAGGTAATTGTTTTGTCTCAGTTTTTTCAGCATGCTTTAATTATGAAAGTCAATAAACAGTTGAGTCGTAATATTCCATGTGATACTAATTCACGCAGTTAGCGTTTACGATAATTCAGTAACGGTTTATCATTTAACAATGCATATGGTGAGTATGGGTGTGCAGTATTGAAAAAAAAAATATATCTTAATTATTTTTGGGGATTTTATCTAATTTTGATAAGTTGATGGTAATTTGGCAGTGTTGTTTGAACCCATTTCCCTCAACCATCTGTACTGGCACTGATGTAATTGGTGACATAATTTATGTCTTGCCACCTGTTGCTTTTTGTTGTTGTAAGGAACTGTTTTGCAGAATGATTCCACTAAAGTTTGCTAAAGATCATGTGGACAAGCCAGAAGGCTATTGGAAGAATGTTTTGTGGACGGATGAGACAAAAATAGAACTTTTTAGTAAAAAAAATGGTTATGTTTGGGGAAAGGAAAACCCTGCATTCCAGCATAAGAACCTTATCCCTTCTGTGAAACATGGTGGTGGTAGTATCATGGTTTGGACCTGTTTTGCTGCATCTGGGCCAGGACGGCTTACCATCATTGATGGAACAATGAATTCTGAATTATATCAGAGAATTCTAAAGGAAAATGTCAGGACATTTGTCCATGAACTGAATCTCAAGAGAAGGTGGGTCATGCAGTAAGACAACTAAGTTGTTCTACCAAAGAATAGTTAAAGAAGATAAAGTTCATGTTTTGGAATGGCCAAGTCAAAGTCCTGACCTTAATCCAATCGAAATGTTGTGGAAGGACCTGAAGTGAGCAGTTAATGTGAGGAAACCCACCAACATCCCAGAGCTGAAGCTGTTCTGTACGGAGGAATGGGCTAAAATTCCTCCAAGCCGATGTGCAGGACTGATCAACAGTTACAGGAAACGTTTAGTTGCAGTTATTGCTGCACAGGGGGGGTCACACCAGATACTGAAAGGTTCACATACTTTCAAGCACCACTTTAAATGGTTTTTATACAGAAAATGCACATGGTTTTGAATTTTTATTCCTCAGAATAAAAAGGAATGTTTTCCCCTGGTTATTTAATATATGGTGAAGCTGCAGTAAGTTAAGAGAATGACTTTGTCATTCGATATTATAGAATGGAATTAAGATTGCTGCTCCTACACAAAAACAATAAACCAGACAGTCACACTGACAGATTAAAACAGTCAAACACACAAAGATTTTTGATTAGTATTGCAATGACAAACTAAAATAATTATTGAATATAAGAAATGTTGTACAGAGGTATTGCACTAATAGAATAGGGCATTTTGTTTACAATTTTAAAGCTAATCTTTCCAGTATTTTCTTTTAATTGCAAGGGACTAAAGTTTTATTGTTTAACTTAAACAAGAATATATCGATTTGTTTACACTACAGTAAATAAAAAAGGAATGTCTTTTGTCCAATGTTAAATCAGTAATCGTGAGAAAATCGAATCGTAAACTCAGTATAGTGAGTTGAGTCAAATCGTGAGCAGAGTGAATCGTTACACCCCTAGTATTCACCATAAATGAGTACACTATCTCTAAATATAAAGATATGTTTCTATTTATACATGATCACAAAATTGTAATTTACCAGACTTAATAACAACAACTATTATACAATAATATCTGTAAACTAAAGGAGGTTTGCTTAAATCCGGGGTTTAAAAAAATTAGTACAGCATTAATTAATTAAATATGTAGGTGACATGTTTAATATGTCACCTACTTATTTAATTAATTAATGCTGTACTATTTTTTTCACTTTCACTTTGTTCTACATTAGCCCTCCTGTTGTCTTTGACCCCATTCAGTCTCTCATGTCTCAAAATAAATGATTACACACCAGACTTGCCCAAACATTTATGATAGGGCTGTCACGCCCCACACTCTATCCCAGACTGCCCCACTCCCCATTAAACACCTGCTGACAGAATGCACATTATACAGCTATGAAAGATAGCAACTAATCCAGTGACAGAGACCTTTAAGAGTACAAAATCACAGACACTTTAAAAACTCCTCTCAAACTCCAACAGATATGCTCAGGCAGATATGTAAATGATTACAGGTGTGATCTGGTTAGACACTGGGTCGTTCCACAAGAGGGCATAAGTACCTCCTCTGCTGTCTATAAAAAGGAGGCTACTCTTGGATAGTGTACCTCTTGGTGAGAGATTGTTGACTGCTAGACATACCTCTATGACACACTTGAAGACATTCTGCCCAGTTGACAGACTTTCAGAGGGGGCACATCACCGAGGGAAGCAGGATGGACATTTTGACGAATTGCCTGCCGTCTAGACTGTTTTTATCTAGCTGTTACGAGCTCTTGGGAGCAGTGGTTGGGAGGAGGCACACACACACAAACATGGCCAACAGGCTCCGAACAGACCACCAGTAGAGAGGATCTTTTGATCAGCCAACAAGCACAAGCAGCTTTTACTGTCCACCATCCAGACACAGGTGGCACCTTCACTACACACCCATCTCTGCCCAGACCATTTCCAGGTGCTTAGCAGAAGGAAATGTTTTGAATTGTTATCACGGTGCCCATTACGTGTCCTGTCACTGATAGCCAGCCACCATCGCCTTCTGTTGTGTTGTGAACAAGAACCGTGGACTGCTATGAATTGGAACCGTGTCGTCTTTAGTGACAAATGCAGTTTTGGTCAGGAATCGACGGCGGTCAGGTGCGGGTATGGAGGCTTTATGGTGATTGCTTCAATCCTGCTTTTGTTGTGGAGCGACTCACTGCCCCAACTGCTTGTTTGATGATCTGGGGAGCCATCGCATTCGTCAGTCAGTCATCCTTAGTAGTGATATGAGGAACACTAACATCTCAGCGATATTTCCAGGACATCCTGCGACCATATGTGTTCCCTCTCATGGCAGGGCTTCCAGCTGCCATTTTCATTCCAGGCAAGATAATGCACAAAGGGACACACAGCAAGGGTTTCCCTAGGAATGTCTCAGCCAGATGGCAACACTTCCTTGGCCTGCTCAGTCGCCAGATTTATTGCCAATCAAAGCATTTATAGGAACTAGCTTTGGCAAACTGAGGGTAGAGTATCTACAGGCCCAGCTGTGGGCAAATGTGTAGCAATCAACGATCTCTCATTAAAAAGGTAACCACTACCCAAAAGTAGCCATTTGAGAGCCTTTTTATAGAGTAGCGATGGAAAGTACCTTACAAATTTGGCCTGAGACAGAACTGCATGCTGAGTTTTGCAGCTATCTGACATTTCTACATGGGTGCTTTAATTTTAATCTATAAGTGTATATACAATGCATTTATTGAGGCCTGGTGCTAAAATAAAAAAATGCCAAGTTTTCTCCATCAATCTGCACTCAATACAACCATAAATGAGAAAACTAGAAAAAACAGAATTTCAGAATTTTTTGCAATTATTGTAATAAAAAAGGAAAAAAACCAAAAGTTGCACGGTAGACATACGTATTCAGACCCTTTTTCTATGACATTGAAATTTAGCTCTGGGTCTCCTGTTTCTCTTGATTGTCTCTGAGATGTTTCTGCACCTTGATTGGAGTCCCACCCTGTGTGGTAAATTCAGTTGATTGGAAATGATTTGGAAAGACACACAGCTGTCTATATAAGGTCTCACAGCTAACAGTGCATATCAGAGCAAAATCAAGCCATAAGGAGGAAAGAACTGCCTGTAGAGCTCAGACAGGATTGTGTGGAGGCTCAGATCTGGAGAAGGCTACAAAACAATTTCTGCTGCATTGAAATATCCCAAGAGTACAGTGGCCTCCATAATTCATAAGTGGAAGAAGTTTGGAACAACCAGGACTCTTCCTACAGCTGACCGGCCCACCAAACTAAGTAAATGGGGGAGAAGGGCCTTAGTAAGAGAGGTGACCAAGAACTCAGTGGTTACTCTGGCTGATCTCCAAAGATCCTGTGGAGATGGGAGAAACTTTCAGAAGGTCAACCATCACTGCAGCACTCCATCAAACATCTCGGGCAAGACCTGTCCAGTGACTGTCCCCATCCAATCTAAGAGAGCTTGAGAGGATCTGCAGAGAAGAATAGCAGAAAATCCCCAAATACAGGTGTGCAAACCTTGTCGCATCATACTGAAGAAGACTGGCGGGTGAGTAAAGGGTCTGAATACTTATGGCAATGCAATATTTTTATTTTTCCTTTTCAAAAATTGTCAGTATGGGGTATTGAGTGCAGGATAGATATTAAAAATGTAAAATAAATAGATATTTTCTTGTAATACCGACATAATTATGTTGTTTTTACAACTTACAGTGGTTCTTGAAAGTTTGTGAATCCTTTTCTATATTTCTGCATAAATACGACCTAAAACATCAGATTTTCACACAAAAAGTAGATAAAGAGAACCCAGTTAAACAAATGAGACAAAAATATTATACTTGGTCATTTATTTAGGAAATAAATGGTTGGGTCACACCAGATACTGAAAGCAAAGGTTCACATACTTTTGCCACTCACTAATATTTAATATTGAATAATTTTTCTCCATAAATAAATTACCAAGTATAATATTTTTGTCTCATTTGTTTCACTGGGTTCTCTTTATCTACTTTTAGGACTTGTGTGAAAATCTGGTGATGTTTTAGGTCATATTTATGCAGAAATCTAGAGAATTATAAAGGGTTCACAAACTTTTAGTCACCACTGTACTTTTCTTGTTATAGCGAAATCTCATAAGACATAAATATGTCATTTTATTGACATACTTTGTAATAACAGTATGCGGTTTTATTCTGTGTGCCAGCAATATGGTGTCATAAACTGGAAACATTCTGCACACATTTGTTTTGGTTATTTTTGGTTATGTGGGACTGTGGTAGCCTAGCGGTTAAGGTACTGGACTATGGACCAGAAGGTCCAGGGTTCAAATCCCACCTCTGCCAAGCTGCCACTGTTGGGTCATTGAGCAAGGCCCTTAACCCACAATTGTGTGGATGGTAAGACTGTATCAATTGTAAGTCGCTCTGGATAAGGGCGTCTGCTAAATAATGTAGATGGAAATATTTTGTATGGTACTGAGGTCACTATTATGCAAATTTTTAATCTTCCAAAAGCTCAGTCAGCTTGCTGCTTTAGGGCTCTGACCTAAAAAGCTGTAGTAGTGCAAGAACAAAAAAACATCAAGTACCTGTCACACAAACATGGCTAGCAATGATTATACTCATTTCCTGGCGATTTGAACATAACAGGAGGTTTAAGAATGCAGCAGTGGTCATGGAATAGAGTGCTATACACGGTATGTAAAGAGGCTTGCATCTTCTCTGTCAAGATTTTGCACTGCACCTGGGAATTCAAGATGCCACTTTGATTGATGAAGTACAATTTGGATATCTCGTTGTACTTCTGTCCCTTGCGAAGCCAGTTGATTAGAAGTTCGAAAATACTGACTTTAGCCTCATCAGAATAAGGATTCTCAGTGTCTAGAGCTTGAACAGTGTGAGCCTTGGTAAAAGTAGAACAGTTTGTTGTGCTTTGGCTTTAGCAGTGGTTTCCTGTATGCACCATAACCGTACATTCCACTTCAGTGCAAGAAGTGTGTTAACTTTGTGCAGTGAAACAGTCACTCCAGTTTGACTTTCATTGACTTTTACCTCATCTTATGCACTTGCTCGTTGATTCTTCTGCACTTTGCTCAGCAAAACTTGCTAATCACGAGGTGAAAGCTGAAGATGATGGCCGGAAAGTTTCAGGGAGATCATCAGAAGACCATCTTTTCCAGTTTACTTTTGCTACTTGGTGTGTTTCGACTTAAAAACAGGGATTTACTCATGAAATGAGTGATTCTTGTACGTTTGTGATGTTTTGTGTGATTAAACCATTTTGTTTGTTGAGAGTTCTTTCCCTGTAGTTCCTTTAATGTCAATATTGAGTCTGTAAGTTGTTTAGTGTGTCAAATACCACTTCTAATTGTCAAACAGACTCAACTGCTGATCAGTTAACTAGCAAACAAACTACTATACTTGCGCAAGAAACCATTTTATTTATTTTGCCGCTTTCAAGAATGTGTACTCGATTGCAGCAAGGGCTTGGATCATTTTGTAAAGAAAAGCGTTATTTTCTTTCTGTTTTACTATTGATGTGTTTCCTTGGTAATTGACAAACCAGAGTTACATCAAATAGGGACCTCATATGTCTGCTTTAGAGAGAGATGGCTGAATTTATTAGGTTTCAGAGGGGATGCATTTGTGTATGCGTACTGAAGTCGTGTATTTGAAACAACAGTTTTAGTGATGTGCATTTATTTTTGATTTAGAGCAACATATTAAGTGGTTTGTTTATTACTTTTAGGCTCTGTATGATCGAGGCTTTCCTGTACCAAAGCCAGTCGACTTCAACAGACATGCGGTCGTTATGGAGCTCATAAATGGATATCCTCTGTGAGTTGATTGACTTATGTTTTTTTTTTCAGATTTTTCAGAAGTAGAAACAAAAGTCAGTTTGATTATTGTGTCGTTTGGTATATATCTGTGTACTGGACTACAATTTTTTTTGTTTGTTTGTTTTTTTGACAAAGTGTCTGTTCCTTGTCAAAAGCAGGTCATTAAAATGTAAATTTTCTTAAACCAAAACTATCATAGTACACTCACTGATCATTTTATTACTCGCACCTCCTTGTTTCTACACTCATTGCCCATTATCAGTTCCACTTTGTAGTTCTAAAATTACAGACTGTAGTCCATCTGTTTCTCTCCACTCTCTTAGTCCCCTTTTACTCTGTTCTCTAATTATCAGGACTCCCACAGACTAAACTCACGGTCCCCTGATAGAGTTCAGCAGTGAATTAGGTTTAGTAGGCATGATAGGTGCTGCTCCTTCAGTCCAATGAAATCTTTATATTTTCTTCTTGCAGGTGCCAGGTGCGTGAGGTACAAGACCCTGCTTCGTTGTACAGTGAAGTCATGGAGCTGATAGTCAAACTGGCCAATCATGGGCTGATTCACGGAGATTTTAACGAGTTTAATCTGATGCTTGATGACAACGATCACATCACAATGATCGACTTCCCTCAGATGGTGTCG
>JAJAGP010007264.1:0-14661 GCA_025084515.1 Ancistrus triradiatus | reverse complement strand
GGATTTCTCTGCAGGTGAGCTGTTGAGTGCCTCAAACCGAGCGAAGAACCCGTTCAGGTCGTTCAGCAGAGAGGAGGTGCTGTCACAGGTCTGTGGAGGGGGTTTGTAATCAGTGATGGACTGAATTCCCTGCCACAGGCTCCGAGTGTCTCTGCTGTCACTGAAGTGTTGGGCTATCCTCTTGGAGTGCTGCCTTTTAACCTTCCTGATACCCCGGGACAGGTTGGCCCTAGCTGTCCTCAGGACCGCCTCGTCTCCAGCTGTGAAGGCAGCATTTCTAGCCTTAAGCAGCTTGTGAACCTCTCCTGTCAGCCATGGCTTCTGATTTGCACGAGCGGAGAAAGTCTTGATACCAAACTACCATAAAACAATGTGTCAGACATCATACATCAGGCAGCACAAATTTAAGCAATAATACATGAGAGGGAGTGCTTTAACGTGAGATATTGGCACGAGTGTGCTGCAGTTGTAGATTGAAGATCAGAACACCCGTGCCAATATCTCACATTAAAGCACGACCTCGAGTGTATTATTGCGATTACACCACAGTTCCTTTATCGCCATTTATTGTTAGATTTTAAGATAGAGGACAGAAAAAACGATTTGTTTATCACCCTTCCGCGAGGTAAAATAGTTCCATTCTATCGTTACCCCGCGACTAAGACATTCAGTCATTAAATTCGAGGAACAGAATGACCAATAATTGTTTAGTATACAGACAATAACACAAATACATCAAGTGTAAGTTTTAATTTATTAAAGATAATGTTTATTTACATTCAATAAATAAAATGGGGGATGTTTATAAGGCAGGCCGTTACTAAGGTCCACTATTCTACCGACTGCAGCAAATCGGAGTGAGATTCCAGTGTTATAACCGAAGTCTAGGATCCATTTTGATTAGCGATTATAAATTTGTATGATGAAGCTCTTAATCTGATCAGTCAGAAATGTAAGGGCAGAGTTACAGAGCATCAGAAGCTTCTCTGGGTTGAGCTGGACTTACAGATAACAAACCTGTCAGAGCAATGAACCGCGGAGGGTGTATAATGAAAGATGCCGAGTTTAACTCCAGCAAAAAACGTCTTTGTGAGAGATGAAGCTAATTCAGTTCATTTTTGTTGATGGGACTAAAACTGATCTGCAGTCTGATTGCTCTTCAGTCCAGCTGTGAATCCGTTGAGAGCCGGGACGTTTGATTTAACGGACTGACTTTGTTTCACTTTTCCAGCTTCCAAATCCTAGAGGTGATAAACCTTTGGCTCAAGTTGGTCATTAATAGTTTCATCTTGAAAATTTAACTCGTTTTCAAAACCAATAGATTTTATAAACTCATTATAGCTTTCATTTAGGCAGTGTTTTACTTGTGTAATTATAACTTGGTTGCTTTTTAGGGCGTCCTTGCTAGGTTACGTGTGGATGCCGCAGAGTAATATTTATAGAGCATCGGTCACAGTAGCGTTATCATCAATAATGTCATGGGAAAAATGTCTCAGCCACCACCATGTTTCACAGATGGGATAAGGTTCTACTTTGTTCTCATCCGTCCACTTTCTTCCAATAGCATTCTGGCTCGTCCATGTGATCTTTAGCAAACTGCAGACGAGCAGCAATGTTCTTTTTGGAGAGCAGTGGCTTTCTCCTTGCAACCCTGCCATGCATACCATTGTTGTTCAGTGTTCTTCTGATGGTGGACTAATGAACATTAACATTAGCCAATGTGAGAGAGGCCTTCAGTTACTTAGAAGTTACTCTGGGGTCCTTTGTGACCTCGCCAACTATTACACGCCTTGCTCTTGGAGTGATCCTTGTTGGTCGACCACTCCTGAGGAGGGTAACAATGGTCTTGAATTTACTCCATTTGTACACAATCTGTCTGACTGTGGATTGAAGCAGTCCAAACTCTTTAGAGATGGTTTTGTAACCTTTTCCAGCCTGATGAGCACCAGCATCTCTTTTTCTGAGGTCCACAGAAATCTCCTTTGTTCGTGCCATGATACACTTCCACAAAAGTGTTGTGAAGAGCAGACTTTGATAGATCCCTGTTCTGTAAATAAAACAGGGTGCCCACTCACACCTGACTGTCATCCCATTGATTGAAAACACCTGACTAATTTCACCTTCAAATTAACCCAAATGTCTCACGTTAAAGCCTGACCTTGAGTGTATTACTGCGATTATACCACAGTTCTTTTATCGCCATTTACTGGTAGATTTTAAGATAAGGAGCACAGAAGAAACGATTTGTTTATCAGCCTTCCTAAGGTAAAATAGTTCCATTCTATTGTTACCCCGCGGTTAAGCCCTTCAGTCATTAAAGTCAAGGAACAAAATGACCAATAACTGTTTATTATACAGACAATAACACACATGTATCGATTGGTAAATTTTATTTCATTAAAAATAATGTTTACTTACAGTGGTAATTGAAAGTTTGTGAACCGTTTATAATTTTCTATATTTCTGCATAAATGGGACCTAAAACATCATCAGATTTTCACACAAGTCCTAAAAGTAATAAAGAGAACCCAGTTAAACAAATGAGACAAAGATATTATACTTGGTCATGTTTTTATTGAGGAAAATGATCCAATATTACATATTAATGAGCAGCAAAAGTATGTGAACCTCTAGGATTAGCAGTTCATTTGAAGATGAAATTAGAGTCAGGTGTTTTCAGTCAATGGGATGACAATCAGGTGTGAGGGGGCACCCTGTTTTATTTAAAGAACAAGGACCTATCAAAATCTGCTCTTCACAACACACGTTTGTGAAAGTGTATCATGGCATGAACAAAGGAGATTTCTGTGGACCTCAGAAAAAGAGTTGTTGGTGCTCATCAGGCTGGAAAAGGCTAAAAAACCACCTCTAAAGAGTTTGGACTGCACCAATCCACATTCAGACAGATTGTGTACAAATGGAGCAAATTTAAGACAACTGTTACCCTCCCCAGGAGTGGTCGACCAACAAAGATCACTCCAAGAACAAGGCGTGTAATAGTTTGCGAAGTCACAAAGGACCCCAAAAGAAACTTCAAAGCAACTGAAAGCCTTTCTCACATTGGCTAATGTTAATGTTTATGAGTTGACCATCAAAAGAACACTAAACAACAATGGTGTGCATGGCAGGGTTACAAGGAGAAAGCCACTGCTCTCCAAAAAGAACATTGCTGCTCGTCTGCAGTTTGCTAAAGATCACATGGACAAGCCAGAAGGCCATTGGAAGAATGTTTTGTGGATGGGTGAGACCAAAATAGAACTTTCTGGTTTAAAAGAAAAGTGTTGTGTTTGGAGAAAGGAAAACACTGCATTCCAGCCTAAGAATCTTATCCCATCTGTGAAACATGGTGGTGGTAGTATCATGGTTTGGGCCTGTTTTTCTGCATCTGGGCAGGACGGCTTGCCATCATTGATGAAACAATGAATTCTGAATGATATCAGAGAATTCTAAAGGAAAATGTCAGGACATCTGTCCATGAACTGAATCTCAAGAGAAGGTGGGTCATGCAGCCTAAGCACACAATGTGTTCTACCAAAGAATGGTTAAAGAAAAATAAATCATGTTTTGGAATGGCCAAGTCAAAGTCCTGACCCTTAATCCAACTGAAATGTTGTGGAAGGACCTGAAGCGAGCAGCTAATGTGAGGAAACCCACCAACATCCCAGAGCTGAAGCTGTTCTGTACGGAGGAATTGGCTAAAATTCCTCCAAGCCGGTGTGCAGGACTGATCAACAGCTACAGGAAACGTTTAGTTTACTTGGGGGCAGGGTCCACACCAGATACTGAAAGCAAAGGCTCACATACTTTTGCCACTCACTAATATGTAATATTGGATCATTTTCCTCAATAAATAAATGACCAAGTATAATATTTTTGTCTCATTTGTTTAATCGTGTTCTCTGTATCTACTTTTAGGACTTGTGTGAACATCTGATACAGTTAATTTATCACGGTGTTTTTGGTCATTTTAGATTAGCTAATAATATTACCTGAAAGGCTGCAGATAGCTAGGTCCCTGAATGGGCATCCTAACGTTACCCTGCAAAATAAAAATAAAAACACAAAAGGTGTATCAGGTGCTAACATTCAGTACAGCTAAAAATATATATGTAAATGTAACGTACATTAACGGACTTAACGTTTCTCTTTTGGAGCTGCTCTAAGTTATGGGCAAAGCAAACTCTGACTAACATTATGCTACCAACAGAAACTAGCATAGCATTCGGTCTGAAAACTACAATAAAGTTTTTATTATCACAAAAACGAATTAAAATGTTAAAATAACAATAATAACTTCAAAAATACTTACCAAACTATGATTCCAGCCACAAAACAGCAGCGGCCATGAGGAGAATGAAACTCTGCGGCAGCAGTAACTCACTCTGTGACTCAGCATCTCACCGGACCGTTAGCTAAGCTTGCGCGCTGGCATTCAAAAACGCACGCGAACTTCTAAGAAGCTACCGAAAGTTAAATCCTTTATCGTAAACATGTTTAAAACAGAATGTTTACCAATCCAGGTTAGGCGAGTAAATGAAGTATTTAATTACCAATAAGTAAGAAAACCGCTTTCCCTTACAAGCCGCAGTATCCGCCATGTTTGTTACCACAGTATGCTAATGAGCTGGTTCTGACCAATAGCCGAAAGGAGGGCATCGCGTCATCGCGCTGTCTTTAGGTCTAAAGCTTGCAGTTCGTTTTGTGGACTTTAATGGTTTAAGCCGTTTTGAACTATTCTTCACAGTTTTTACTATAAATAGAATAATTTTATTTTTAATTACAAAAATAACAGCATATAGACAAAATAATTGTGACAGACAAGCTATACACAAGACAAATAAGCAAGGTGAAAAAGAAAAAAAAAACGACAATAATAATGGCAACAAACAGGCAGTACACAGGACAACCAAATAAGGTGAAAAGTAAGACAAGCAACACAAAAATAATAATGACTGACAGACAGACAGTATACAGGATAGGGTGGGAGGAAAAAAAAAATAATACTGATAATAATAATTCACAGCACTGCACACTTATACTGTGTATCCTACTACTTACTCAATCAGTGTAATACGTTGAATTATTAATATACCGAGTGACAATTTAAATATAAATGCATACATTTATACCTACAAACAATATACAGAGACAGCGAGAGAAAAAAAAATCATAATGTACATTTTGCTAACAAATTTGCATTTTAGAGAGTGCAAGTTGCTTTTTTAATTACGTTATAGGGCCACTACTACAAAATTCACTCATTATTGAGAAGACTAGATTAAAGTGCTTAATTTGTTTCGATTTGCAGCTGAGGCTAGGTGCTGGTCCATTGTGTTAGCAAATTTTTTTTTATATTTCCAATTTAGTAGTATTTTTTTTGTTGTTGTTGTTGTTGCTGCTATACTTAACAATATAAGTAATGGAATTGTGTTTTTGATTAGTGATTCTACCACTGAGAGGTTTCCTAATAGACATACGGAGGGTGACATAGGAATGTTGCTCCCCAGACACAGAGATCATTTTAAAGTTCCTTTTTCCCAGAATTTGTGGGCTAGTCTGCAAGTCTGGAACGAGTGAAAGTAGTCGTCAGTTTTGTTGGTTACGCACTGTGTACATATACTTGAAAATTACTAAATCCCATTTTGAACATTTTGTATTGAGTAATGTGTGTCCTATAAATGATTTTTTATTGAATTAATTGAATTTTTTGTATGTTTGAATATTGAATTCTTTGTCTTTGATGAGTGATGTATTAAATCACCATCTTGGCCTGGTTGTAGTTTTTTGTATGTCACTAAAATTAAAAGTAATTGAGGCATGATCAGAGCTTACCATTGGATGGATTGTAGATTTTCATATATGCAGTATATTGGAGTTGCTTGTGTGGAATAAGTCAATGCGAGAGAATGAGTGATGAATTTGAGAGAGAGTCACGCATTGAATAATTTTAATTCTATTTTAATTTAAGTTTTTTTTTCCATCATACTGTCAGGGAACACAGTGACAGTTTAACATTTAATTCGTGAACGTTTTGTAATATAACTAAGAACACAAGCATGAAGAGCAACAGAATAGAATTGGCTATGATAGAACATGGAAGCAAATATTTGAAATTGTATTTAGTTTTTTTAGTTTTTCTTTGGATATTTTTATTGTTGCCTTATCTACACCTGTAAGTAAAAGTAAATTGTGCAGAAAATAAACATGTGTACTTTAACATACACATATGGAGATTTGAATTGTGATTTTATTTAGAATTACTTTCTCAAATTAAATAGATTTGAGTATCAGTATTGACAGATTAGTTTATCAAGGTATATTCAGAAAATTGGGAATTCGTTGTTTCTTATGGATTTCTTGTTATGAGTCAACAATAAGATGAACTTTAACTTGTTAGAAGAGACCAAAAAAGCCAATTATGAGATCTTAAATGTTTCTTATGAAAATAGCATCATAAGTCTTGGATGACACATAAAACAAGCAAGTCTTCTGTGAGACAACTATAAGTTTGATTTAAGATCTCAAATGTTTGTCATGTTTTGCATGATTAGACGAATCTGAGATGAGACAAACTTAAGACAAACTTAAGAAGAATTTTAGAACTGAGATTTTGAAAATTCAAGCGTTGTTTCTCAGGAGACAAATTTCAGAAACAGGAGAAATAATCTTAAAACATTGATCTCAAACACGTCTTAATTTATGTCTAGGAGAAGTAAATGAGACAAACTTAAGATCTTATTTAGAGAATTTCTTTCCTCTGGGAACCGCTAATCCTAAAGGTTCACATACTTTTGCCACTCACTAATACGTAATACTGGATCATTTTGCTCAATAAATAAATGAACATTTGTTTAACTGGGTTCTCTTTATCTACTTTTAGGACTTGTGTGAAAATCTGATCATGTTTTAGGTCATATTTATCCAGAAACATAAAAAATTCTAAAGAGTTCACAAACTTTCAAGCACCACAGTAATTATGCACTTTTTTACATTCCCCCTTAAAAACAAACAAATATATTTGGTGTGTGTGTTCAGTTCAGGTCTCAGATTCAAAGTCCAGTACAGCTGTGTTCAAACAGCCAAAGGTAAACCTGGAGTCATTTCATCATTTTGAGAAGGAGGCTGGTAAGGTGTCTGTTCACCTTTGTCTCGACGGTCAGTCTGACATGATGACGACTTTTGTTAATAAAGGCCTTTTTCAAATTCCCCACCTCAACTGCTTTCCATCCATTCCATCTACACAGAAAAAAAAAACTCTCTTCCGACACTAGAGGGCGGCGTCGGTCTATGAATCACGCCAAGCCTGAATCGGCACGTACGCCCCCACGTTTGCGAGAATTAGGCGCACCTGCTTCTCAGCATTAAATAGCCGTTTATAGCGGCCGCCAACGCTGCACTGTCGCCTTTCACTACATTTGATAGCTCTCATCGCTGCCTTGCTGCTCAGAGTATCCTCCTCTCTTTCCTTCAGGGACGAAGGTACAAGTTTTCCCACAAAGGGGGAAACTTGAGTAGAGAGTAGACGCTCGAGGTAATTGCCAGGGCCTAGTGATAGGTAAGGGATAGTTTATTCACGCTCTGGAGCGGCGTTAGGCCATCCAGAAGCGTCTTTCTCCGAGCAGCTTAAGCGATCGTGGCTCAGCCACTCTTCTGCGCCTGCACGCATCTCCACTACTCTAAGCTGAGCCTTTCTTGTGCTGCCGCCACATTTAGGCTTTCATCAGCCGAGCCGCTTCTTCTAAGCGAGCTTTTGTGTTTAGTGGTTTATTTTCCTTCCCTATTCAGCCGCGTAGTGGCTCCGCCTTTTCCTTTTGAATCCGCTATCATGCGTTTGCTGTTCTATACCCCCTTCTCCGGATAGCTCAGACGTCACCCCTGCTGTGGTACGTCTGTAGCGCGTTCGCCTCTCAGCGCTCACAGCTCTGGTTCAAATCCAGCCTCTCTCTCCGTTCACCTTTCAGTTAATTCCCCCTCTCTAATTCACGCTTGTTCACTTGCGCATGTATATATACATGTATGTATGTGTGTGTGTGTGTGTGTGTGTGTGTGTGTGTGTATATATAGATTCTTATTTATTTGTGTGTGTTTGTGTATATGTGTACATATATATATGTGTGCATATATACCAATTCACTTATTTATGTATATTGAGACATACATTAATCTACCTGTGCAGGCGTTTTTTATATTAATATAGACATATACACCCTCTCCCTAACAGCCTCCGGTAGGGGGTGTCCTTGCTCTCCCTGCACTTGGGTCCTCGTCCATTCCTTCTCCCCTTTTTCCTCACCCCCCATCTCGTAACTGTTCTATTCTAAAGTATTAAGCAGGTGTGAAATAAAATGCTGCAAAGTAAGAACGGTTTCACAATAGAAGTGTTAATAGTTTGTGTGTCAATTAACAAAATGCGAAGTGAATGAACAAGAGAAATCTAAAGCAAATCAATACTTGGTGTGACTACCCTATGCCTTCAAAACATCATCAGTTTTTCTTGGTACATTCAGACAGTCTGCAATTTTATAGGATTATAGTCAGGTGCATGATTAACCAATTATAACAAACCGTTGATAATAATTATACTTTTGAACACAGCCATTAACTGAAAAATAAGCAGCTGTGTAGGAGACATAAAACTGGGTGAGGAACAGCCAAACTCTGCTACAAAGGTAAAGTTGTGGGAAGACAGCTGTGTGTCACAGCACATACAACCATGGCAAGTCTGAGCACAGTAACAAGACACATGGTAGGTATACTGCATCAGCAAGGTCTCTCCCAGGCAAGGATTTCAAAGTAGACTGGGGGTTCAAGCTAATTTGAAAAAGCACAAAGAAATGGGCAATGCTGGGGGCCGTAGACCCAGTGGTCAGACACCTCATCCTTACTTCCCTTAAAAACTGGAAGATGTCCAGCAGTACCAACAGCAAAGACGTGGCAGAAACCAGTGGGGCACTGACACACCCATTGACTGTTCTGAGAATTCTGACCAGAAGTGGTCTTCATGGAAGAATTGTGGCCAAAAAGCAACGACCCCAAACATACAGCCAATATCACCAAGAAATATCTTCAGCATAAAGAAAAACAAGGAGTTCTGGAAGTGAGATTATGGACACACTGGAGCTCTGATCTCAACATCACAGAGTCTGTCTGGGATTACATGAAGAGACCGAAGGATCTGAGCAAGCCTACATTCACAGAAGATCTGTGGTTAGTTCTCCAGAATGTCTGGAACAACCTCCTTACCAAGTTCCTTCAGAAACTGTGTGCGAGATCTTAGAAGGCAAAGGGTGGTTACACCAAATACTGATTTGTTTTAGACTTTTCTTTTGTTCATTCACTTTGCATGTGTTTGACTGACAAAAATAAACTATTAACACTTCAATGTTTGAAAGCATTATTACTCTGCAGCATTTTTCCACACATTTCTAAAACTTTAGCACAATACAGACTATAGTGCAATCATCGAATAAAGGTCATATTAATCATAATATGGAATTGATGTTTATTGTATGTATCAAGTCCATTCTCAACAGAAAACATAAAAACAAAGTTCATGAAAATGTGTTTTGTGCAAATCCTTCAAACAGGACAAAAGAAGCATTGCAGTGAAAGTGCTGAAAAGCTTCAAGCTCATTCCACACTTTATTCCTACAGATTTTATTAAAAACAAAATAATAAAGTTAATTTATCATGGTGTTTTTGGTCATGATAGACTAAGTAATAATTGTAGCAAACCTAGGACTACAGTTTAATTGAATATAATTTTAATCAAACTTTATTAAGTAAAATTTGTATAACTTTCTTTTTATTAATAATTAATTAAATACAAATGGGGCACCACCAAATCAATTTAATTATGAAAATATATTAAGTAATTATGAAATAACTAAATAAAAAGGAACAACTTGATCAGTCTAAGTCTGAAATATGAATCCCAAGTATTTTTCTCGACCTTTGAATGAATAAATCTCACACCACCAGGCAAGTTCAAAAGCTTATAACAAGTTTATTCACTTCAAACAAAGCAATACCAACAGATTATCTAATGTAATAACGAGTGTATCTCGGAGTCAAAATCATGAAAAGGCGATGAACATGTATAAATCACAGTGTGGAAACGGGGAATAATGGCAAGCGCACATATCACAGTAATTAATAATCAGAAACCAAATTGACTCTAGGTGCAACTCAACAATCAAAATATCTCTACCACTAAGGATCGTTATGGACTAGTTATAAAACGGTAAACTTTGATCAAACAAGTTACGTTGGTCACGTATGGTATCGTGGAAGCTATTCAGACACGGATAAGTCTATGTCGAAGCGTGGGTTTAGATTAAACGCAAGATTTCTAGAATCAGGGACCCATATAAGACACACCAGAGGTACTTGCCTTACTTGTTGCGGGGCTCACGCGAAGAAGATGCAATGGAGCCGGGCGTCAGCCTCTCGTTCGAGATCGCAGGGAGGAATCGTCAGCGGTTTCTCTTCCGATTCAACAGCGACGGTTCGGAGGACCTTCAGATGTTGAGCTTCCCGCCTTCTGCTTCGTCGGCACACGTGTGCGTCGCTGGCCTCGCTTTGGTTCGGCTTCTTCCCTGAGCTGGTGTTCCGGGGTCTACCGGATCCAGACTTGCGGCTTATAACTCAGATTTCCACCCTGGCCAGCGGTGAAGGTAGAGTTACAGCGTTCGAGTACCACGAGCTTCAACAAAAACTCATTCGAGACTGTAGTCTAGTATGGAGAAGATCTTTTGGTTTGGCTTTACTATTTCCTAATTCGGCGATACCGAATTTCTAAGAATGCTGGATACAAAGAACTTAGCGTAAGATAAAAGAAAAAGAAACTTAAACTTTAAGCCCAAAAATTAAAGATGCTGGCAAAAGAAAGCTTGAGCATTTCAGGAACAAAAGAAAAAAGCAAGAGAGTGTTGTTGGCTTGCCTCGACTATTTGTATATTCCGGCTAAGGCGGGATAACGGGGTTCGTCCTAGACTTAGCCAGTGAGAGGTTGATTCGTCATTAAATCCCACCTCTCGTGGCTATGTCTGCAAATTTCATCATAGGTCAGTAGGTGATGCTACAGACCACAACTTGGAGCAATTTTTGCCTACATACCGAGGACGTCTAAAAGCGTCACTTAAGAAAGAATAAAAATCCTTAGTTGAATCTATAACATAGGACATCCTTAAGTCATTCTAAACTACAATACATGCATTCACTATACTAAACAATAACATGATTAATATAAGAGGTAGGAAACGGTACATTGTAAATAACTTCGCGTTCGTTCTTTTATGAGTATGAACAAGTATTAAAAACCCGAGCGATCAATACACATAGGCAAAAGCTGTTATTTCTAATAATCAACCGGGATCACTTTAAGAATCGAAAAACAAGAGAAAGATATTATTACTAAAACATTAACCGCGTAGATATATGATAGTTCAGTAACAATGTATATAATGTGTGTGTGGATATGACGAAATATCCTTGATCCACTTCTTTGTATGAATCATCCAAATGAATATGGCATGTTTGGACTCATTAGGAAGCCAATGTCATTTGTTCTGTAATAAAAACGTTTCGATGAAGATAGACTTTTCCCATCAGGAGATTAATACAATTATTAGAGTTGTGCTTCTTACAGGATGACAATCGTTTCTTGGTATGTAAATCCAGGGCTGTCTGCTGGCGCCCTTCCTGGGTAATAAAGCTTACAAAAGGCTGTGATGAAAGGTTCAACGTTGTGGGGGGTCAGGAAACCGTTTATCTTTACCTATTGTTTGTGTTCTGTTTAGCGTTTATCTTCTGCAACAATCAGTTTTAAGAAGGGGAGACCTGTGGTCTTGAAAGATGAAAGGTGAGTCCCCCTTTTAAAGTTACACATGGACTCCAGTTTATTATCGCCGAGATTTATGAGGTTACAGGTCTGTTAAACAGACCTCTTTGAAACGCGTGTAGAAAGAATCAACCGTTGTTGATTGAGTCTGCAAGATCCGGTCCAGATGGCCTCTTGAATTCCGAAGTGTTGTAAAGTTTATGGCTTGTGAAAAGGGGAAGAGAGAGAGAGGGGGGGGGGGGGGGTACGGCTATCACGCTACATAATATTACCTGAAAGTCTGCAGATAGCTAGGTCCCCGAATGCGCACGCTAACGTTACCCTGCAAAATAATAATAAAAACACAAAAGGTGCATCAGGTGTTAACCTTCAGTACAGCTAAAAAATATATATGTAAATTTAACGTACATTACCGTACTTAATGTTTCTCTTTTGGAGCTGCTCTGCAATCCAAGTTATGGGCAAAGGAAACTCTGACAAACATTATGCTACCAATAGAAACTAGCATAGCATTCTGTCTGAAAACTACAGTAAAGTTTTTATTATCACAAAAACAAATTAAAATGTTAAAAAAACAATAATAACTTCAAAAATACTTACCAAATTATGATCCCAGCAACAGAACAGCAGCCACCATGAGGAGACTGAATATCTGTTGCAGTTAGAGGTGGACAGATCAATCCAAATATTGATAATATCGATACCAGCGCTGGTATTGATATTGAGCAATACTCGTGTAAAAAGTTCGATACTCAAGCTTTTTTTCTCTCCCGCACGCACTGACTGCTGCGTAAGCGGATTCATCAAAGTCTGCTCTCTGTCTGTAAGAGTAGCGCTACGCTGTGTCACACAGCACGGAGCAGCGGCAGTAGTAACTCACTTTGTGGGTCAGCATCTCTCTCTCACCCCGACCGTTAACTAAGCTCGTGCACGCTGGAGTTTAAAAACGCGAGAGAACTTCTAAGAAGTTAACCGAAAGTTAAGTCCTTTATCATAAACTATGTACATGTTTTAAACAGAATGTTTACCAGTCCAGTTTAGGTGAGTATACGAAGTATTTAATTACCAATAACTAAGAAAATCTTTTTCCCACAGCAGCCGTAGTATCCGCCATGTTTGTTATCACAGTATGCTAATTATAGTGGGGCTAAAAAGTATTTAGTCAGCCACTGATTGTGCAAGTTCTCCTACTTAGAAAAATGAGAGAGGTCTGTAATTTTCATCATAAGTACATTTCAACTATGAGAGACAAAATGAGAAAAAATCCAGGAAATCACATTGTAGGATTTTGAAAGAATTTAATTGTAAATTATGGTGGGAAATAAGTATTTGGTCAATAAATTTGGTTCAACTCAATACTTTGTAACATAACCTTTGTTGGCAATGACAGAGGTCAAACATTTCCTGTAAGTCTTTACCAGGTTGGCACACACTGTAGCTGGTATTTTGGCCCATTCCTCCATGCAGATCTCCTCTAGAGCAGTGTTGTTTTGGGCAACACGAACTTTCAACTCCCTCCACAAATTTTCTATGGGGTAGAGGTCTGGAGACTGGTTTGGCCACTCCAGGACCTTGAAATGCTTTTTACGGAGCCACTCCTTCGTTGCCCAAGCGGTGTTTTTGGGATCATTGTCATGCTGGAAGACCCAGCCACGTTCCATCTTCAATGCTCTCACTGATGGAAGGAGGCCTAAAATCGCACGACACATGACCCCGTTCATTCTTCCCTTACCACGGATCAGTCGTCCTGTCCCCTTTGCAGAAAAAGAGCCCCAAAGCATGAGGTTTCCACCCTCATGCTTCACAATAGGTATGGTGCAACTCAGAATTCTTCTTCCTCCAAACACGGCGAGTTGAGTTTTTACCAAAAAGTTATATTTTGGTTTCATCTGACCACATGACATTCTCCCAACACTCTTCTGGATCATCCATATGCTCTCTGGCAAACTTCAGATGGGCCTGGACATGTACTGGCTTAAGCAGGGGGACACGCCTGGCACTGCAGGATCTGAGTTCCACTCGGCATTGTGTGTTACTGATGGTAGCCTTGTTACTTTGGTCCCAGCTCTCTGCAGGTCATTCATCAGGTTCTTCCGTGTAGTTCTGGGATTCTCATGATCATTTTGACCCCATGGGATGAGATCTTGCGTGGAGCCCCAGATCGAAGGAGATTATCAATGGTCTTGTATGTCTTCCATTTTCTTACAATTGCTCCCACAGTTGATTTATACACACCAATCTGCTTGCCTGTTGTAGATTCAGTCTTCCCAGCCTGGTGCAGGTCTAAAACTTTCACCCTGGTGTCCTGCAACAGCTCTTTGAAGAGAGAACACTGAGAGAACTGATGCGAGGATTGCGAGGATCTGGCAACCCAGACTGATCCGCGGTTGCACACAGGACGCCGTTTCGTAGCTGCTATTTACCTTTGATATATTTTAATTCCCGATCGCATCTGTATCATATATAATCGTATATATAGTAGGATTTTACAACATCTTAATCATTTTATTCTCGTACCGGCGGATTATATTTTTTTGCCGCTAATCGTTGTTTAGTAACTTTACAGGTATACCGGCTTGTGTTTGCAGTAGTTAGCCATTAGCTAATAACCAGAGTTGCGTCTTCGTCGCAGTAGTGTGTGTTTTTATAACTTTTTTACAGTCTTTTCCCACATTCTTTCTGAGACTTAGTATTTTAAGTACGTTTTGTGTTGACTTAACTTGTATTAACGCTTTAATCGAGCATTGCATTGGACCATCGGCTGCAGCTGAACCATATCTTCACTCGGCACCCCACAACACCACCCGAAGCTAAGTACC
>JAJAGP010007263.1:0-14662 GCA_025084515.1 Ancistrus triradiatus | reverse complement strand
TGGTACGAGTAACAGTTAAACACAGTGCTTGAAAATATATAGCAATATGACACATACAGAGTTAAACACAGGCGAGGCTCTTCAGATGTGAGTGGGCAACCTGCCCCTGAACTGAAACTCAAGAGAAGGTGGGTCATGCAGCAAGACAACAACCCTAAGCACACAAGCCGTTCTACCAAAGAATGGTTAAAGAAGAATAAAGTACGTGTTTTGGAATGGCCAAGTCAAAGTCCTGACCTTAATCCAATGGAAATGTTGTGGAAGGACCTGAAGTGAGCAGCTAATGTGAGGAAACCCACCAACATCCCAGAGTTGAAGCTGTTCTATACGGAGGAATTGGCTAAAATTCCTCCAAGCCGGTGTGCAGGACTGATCAACAGCTATAGGAACGTTTAGGTGCAGTTATTGCTGCACAGGGGGGTCACACCAGATATTGAAAGCAAAGGGTCACATTCTTTTGCCACTCACTAATATGTAATATTGGATCCTTTTCCTCAATAAATAAATGACCAAGTATAATATTTTTGTCTCATTTGTTTAACTGGGTTCTCTTTATCTACTTTTAGGACTTGTGTGAAAATCTGATGAAGTTTTAGCTCATATTTATGCAGAAATATAAATCAAATTCTAAAGGGTTCACAAACTTTCAAGCACCACTGTATACCGCCTCATCTGTGTTAATGGTTTTGAGTAAGCAGGAGTTCCTCTTCAGGCATACTTCCTTAATTTAAAGCGGGTCAAACAAGATGTCGACGGCAATGTGGCTGTTCGTCTTTCTTTACTCTGTCTCGCTTACAGGTAACCATTTCTAAAGCTATTCTCTCAGAGTACAGATTTAAAATAATTATGAATAATAATAAGAATTATTGTAATGAGTAGTTTTATTTGAGGTAGTACTATAGGGTAGACCAATTATCGTATAGTCCATTGTTCATTTCTTTAAAATGGCAGACCTTCATGTGAAAAATGTAGATCATTTCAACATCAGTTGCTATCAACTATTTATTGAATATGTGATTATACAGTCTATTGCTGTAGTTTCACACCACACATAAAGAACACTTCGTGAACTTTAAGAAAGAAATAATAACTCATATAAATAGGATGTGTCTCTATAAACTATGTATAATTTTCTCATGTGGGATAATTAATACTGTTAAAGAACTAACTTAGTGAGTTTGTATTATTACAGCACAGAAGTGGTGTTCAGCTATATCATTTGAAGGCTGTTTAAGTGGTTGTTTAAGACACCAAAAAACAGTTCCTTTTATTAGTCACAATTGGATCTGTTGGACAGACTGGTCGTGGTTTTTTTTAGTTTTGTTTTGCATTATTGAGACTCAATTTCTAATTAACATTAAATGATTATTGACTTGGGCATCAAAAATCTGCCTTAAAAAAAAAAAAAACTTTAAAATTAAAGCATTAAAGCTAAATGAACTCGGTTGGCATGATGTGTTTTTTCCATGCGTTATGGCAAGTCAGCAAGGAAGGAAACACTTAATAAGTGTCTTTCACTTCAAGTGTTAGAGGAGGAAACTCAATAACTTAAAATAGTAGTTATTTAAAAAGAAACAAAATTCAGATACAGGTAGTCCTCGACTTATGACGCAGATCTGTTCCTAAACCGATTTTCGGTGTAAGTCGGAACACAAGTACATACTGTACGTAAATAACATACTGTAAGCACTTATCCTATCCTAACACAGTAATTGTCATGCCGGCTGTACGTTTCAGGAAGCACACGCAGGGAGAGTGAACTGAACACAGACAGCGTTTAGTAAAGAAACTGAACCTAGTAACTGACAGGATAACGGCACATCAACGAAGTGCTGAAAGGAAACGGAATACTAATCGGGTGGTAGACAAGCGGATGACAGAACGAACATGAGAGGTAGGTGCGCGATACCAGAGATTAGGATAAGAATAACAGACGCGATCGGAAAGAACAAGGTGGAAAATGATGGAAGGGCGGCGTGGTGCGCAGGTGCACGAGTGAGCCGTGGGAGAAAGTGCGCGAAGGTGGGCGTGGTGCGAGAGCCAAGGTGACAGTAATTATCAAAAAACGAGCCGCATAACCGTGTATTCTTCCGCCGCACACCAAACACGAAGTTTGCGTTATGACGTTTACGGCGCAAAACCACTGAAGTCGAAACAAGGCTTTATACAGTAAATGGGAGATGTGTCATAACCACGAAACGTCGTAACTCGAGACCGTCGTAACCTGAGGACTACCTGTATAGATCAAGGTAAACTGCAGTTTCATAATTATACAGTGGTGCTTGAAAATTTGTGAACACTATAGAATGATCTATATTTCTGCATAAATATAATCAAAGACATCATCTGATTTATACACGTGATCCTTAACGAAGATAAACAAAACCCAGTAAAAGATACAAAAATATTATACTTGTTTTTATATTTATTGAGAAAAATGCTCAAATATTACATTAGAGGCAAAATGTATGTGAACCTTTGCTTTCTTTCTCTGGTGTTAGATGAAAAATGCAAAGCATTGCAGTAATCAAGCCTGGAAATAATGAAAATCTGTATGACGATCTGAGCTGCTTCTCTAGTCAGAAATGGCTGTCTTCTACTGATACTGTCAGAAGAAATCTGTCTATGTTGCTTGAGAGGTCCAGTCTTAGGAGGTTCTTGGCTGGGATTTAGATCAGTTCAGTCTTTTCCAGACTGAGCTTCAGATGAGCTTCATCTGTGCAGCAGTGATACAAGAATGCAATAATTACTAAACCCAGTGATTTAGTGTACAGAGAGAACAGGTGTGGACCAAGAAAGAATCCCTAAGAAATACCTGTAGTAAATATAAAGGATTTATCTTGTATATAAGTTTAAGTACAAATATAAGTAAACAAGAGCAGATATAAGAATGTGATGATTCACAGTATCAAACACTGCAGACAGATCCTGAAGGATCAATATTGAAGACAAGGAATTTTCCTTGGATCTGTGAAGTGCTTCAGTTACTGCAAGGAGAGCAGTTTCTGTAAAAATTACGTTTTGGATGAAGGACCAAAGCAACTTTGACAACTGAAAATTTGTAATAACAAGATCACTGGGTTGGAGAATCTCCTAAACAACAAGGCTTGTACGATGCTCTCCTACAGACAGTGGTCCGAGGGAAGACAGGAACCGAAGACAGGGTTTTTTGTCGAAGGTTTATCACATTGATCAGTGCCAGAATAAAGAATTCTATCCAATGTGGTCTGAATGAACAGAGCTACTGCGATACCAGTCCAAGAAATGTTTAATGCTGGTTATCGGAGAAATATGTCATACAATGGTGCTTGAAAGTTTGTGAACCCTTTAGAATTTTGTATATTTCTGCATAAATATCACCTAAAATATCAGCAGATTCCCTCACAAGTAAAAAGTAGATAAAAGTAGATAAAAGTAGATAGAGAACCCAGTTAAACAAATGAGACAAAAATATTATACTTCACTACATTTTTATTTATTGAGGAAAATGATCCAACATTACATATTAGTGAGTATGTGACCCTTTGCTTTCAGTATCTGGTGTGACCCCCCTGTGCAGCAATAACTGCACCTAAACGTTTCCTGTAACTGTTGTTCAGTTCTGCTCACCGACTTGGAGGAATTTTAGCCCATTGCTCCGTACAGAACAGCTTCATCTCTGGGATGTTGGTGGGTTTCCTCACATTAGCTGCTCGTTTCAGGTCCTTCCACAACATTTTGATTGGATTAAGGTCAGGACATTGACTTGGCCATTCCAAAACATGAACTTTATTCTTTTTTAACCATTCTTTGGTAGGACGGCTTGTGTGCTTAGGGTCGTTGTCTTGCTGCATGACCCACCTTCTCTTGAGTTTCAGTTCAGGGACAAGTTGCCCACTCACATCTGAAGTATGAGCCTCCAGATGTGTCATATTGCTATATATTTTCAAGCACTGTGGAACTGGTACCCGTACCAAAAGCTCATGAGCCATCTGTGTAAGATCTTTTAATTCATCTCCTTAAACCATGTCCTAGGTTTGAATCAGATTGTGTTTTCAGTGTAAACCTAGAGTTTTGTTTTTTGTATTATTATTTCACATGCAGTACTTATCAATTGCATGCGTACTACAAACCTGCAGCTTCGTCCATTGAACAGAATGCAAAAGTGACCATTGGTTTGAATAAAACTGGATGTTTGCATGAAAAACATTCCTTGGGAAAAAGGTACAAGTTAAGTGTCAAACTGCATTCTAGTGTACTAAATAATGTGTCATAACAGAGACACACAATGGTGCGCTTATGTGACACACTGTGTAGAACAAGAATTTCAGATGCAACTAGTTCCTTGTTTCCTCACATTAACTGTTCGCTTCAGGTCCTTCCACAACATTTCAACTGGATTAAGGTCAGAACTTTGACTTGGCCATTCCAATACATGAACTTTATTCTTCTTTAACCATTCTTTGGTAGAACGACTTGTGTGCTTAGGGTCGTTGTCTTGCTGCATGACCCACCTTCTCTTGAGATTCAGTTCATGGACAGATGTCGTGACATTTTCCTTTAGAATTCTCTGATATAATTCAGAATTCATTGTTCCATCAGTGAAGGCAAGCCGTCTTGGCCCAAATGCAGCAAATCAGGCCCAAACCATGATACTACCACCACCATGTTTCACAGGTGGGATAAGGTTCTTATGCTGGAATAAGAACCAAACATAACGCTCTTCTTTTAAACCAAAAAGTTCTATTTTGGTCTCATCCATCCACAAAACATTCTTCCCATAGTCTTTTGGCTCGTCCACGTGATCTTTAGCAAACTGCAGATGAGCAGCAATGTTCTTTTTCGAGAGCAGTGGATTTCTCCTTGCAACCCTGCCATGCACACCATTGTTGTTCAGTGTTCTTCTGATGGTGGACTCATGAACATTAACATTAGCCAATGTGAGAGAGGCCTTCAGTTGCTTAGAAGTTACCCTGGGGTCCTTTGTGACCTCGGCAACTACACACCTTGCTCTTGGAGTGATCTTTGTTGGTCGACCACTCCTGGGGAGGGTAACAATGGTCTTGAATTTCCTCCATTTGTACACAATCTGTCTGACTGTGGATAGGTGGAGTCCAAACTCTTTAGAGATGGTTTTCTAACCTTTCCTGCATCAACAACTCTTTTGCTCCTCAGAAATCTCCTTTGTTCGTGCCATGATACACTTCCACAAACAAGTGTTGTGAATAGCAGACTTTGATAGATCCCTGTTCTTTAAATAAAACAGGGTACCCAATTACACCTGATTGTCATCCCATTGATTGAAACACCTGACTCTAATTTCACCTTCAAATTATCTGTTAATCCTAGAGGTTCACATACTTTTGCCACTCACTAATATGTAATATTGGCTAATTTTCCTCAATAAATAAATGACCAAGTATAATATTTTTGTCTCATTTGTTTAACTGGGTTCTCTTTATCTGCTTTTAGGACTTGTGTGAAAATCAGATGATATTTTAGGTCATATTTATGCAGAATTACTGAAAATTCTAATTCACAAACGGTTCACAAACGTTAAAGCACCACTGTAACACAGTGCAGCAACCTCTGCTGAGTATTAGCCTGCCTAGACACAGACAGGCACCTTGTTCACCCCTGTTCACTATCAAATGCACTTACAATTGGCATACAAGTGTCAGAACTTAACACTGGAGCAATGGAGCAGTCCAATTTTATTTTAAACCAGGTTGGTTTTGTGTGCACCCTTTACCTGTGGAAGTGATGGCTCCAAAATGGACTGAGGGAAGAAGTCTGTTCTGTTCTGTATGTTCTGCTATTAATTTGTTGCATAACACTTCCCTATATGTTGGTGCAGATCATGTGGTTTTAATGTTTTTGTTGATCGGCAGTAAAAAAAAATTTCAGTGGGTTCAGACCATTATGCTGTTTTTTGTGCAGGTTAAGCAACCATGTATCATAATCATGCAACTCAGTGCATCAAAGGAAATGTAAATTGCTCAATGCATATTTTACTTTGATACACATTTGCAATGGATGGCATGGTGGCTCGATGGGTTGCCTCACAGGGAGAAAGTCCTGGGTTCTCCAGGTACAGCGGTCTGGTGCTTATGGAGGCAGATGCACAGCGCACACAAAACGAAAGCTTAAGAACAGCATAAACGTATGTGATTACCCGATCACACGTACAGCCATGAAGTGCAAGCGTGCATGGTGATGACAAAAGCATGATGAAAGCGCGCCGGAGCGCGTTTCTGTGTGAACCTAGTGTGAGTGCAAGCCAGAGCGCGTTTGTACCCCCTCCCCATTCACGCTCTGGCTCAGTTCGAGGCAACCGTGCTCAGTGTGAGTACACCCTAAGTTCTTTCTGTGTGGAGTCTGGATGTTCTCCCTCTTTCCGTGTGGGTTTATTCCAGTGCTCTGGCTATCTCCCACAGTTCAAAGACATGTGTGTTAGGTTAATTGGTTTCTCTAAAGTGCCCCTGGTATGTGAGTGTATGTGCCCTACGATCGATTGGTTCCTGCCCAATGCTGCAGATATTTAGGTAGATTTTACAATTTTAAGTTATTCAAGATTTACAAAATATATCTGTGATCATCATCAATATCAGTGTTTATGCAACATAAAAAATGTGAAACAGAGACTCTTTCATATGAAGTTTTACCAATTCTAAATGTAACCAAGATACTTTTCAGTTCTGCATTTGTTATTTATTAATGCAATCAACAATATATCAGTTACAAATATCATCACAGACTGTAATAAAAACTAAAGCCAATTTATTGTCCAAGAAATAAACTCACACCTTTGAAGTCATCTTAATTTTTTAGTGCAAGTCTGAAAGTGAATATGTTATGCTGCCATTTTAATTATTTGAACTTTATCACGTAACAAATGATGGTGACTTTCTTATTATTTGACATAGGTGTACTGATGCTGGATGAATGTCTAAATTTGTTTTAAAGTATTATTGTTTTAAAGGAGTCATAAATGAAGGTGACATAGAATATAAAACAATGCAAGTGATCAACGTGCAACTAATGTTTTGTTTTGTTTTTTCTCTACAGCATCCATTGATGTATTTAAAAAGGTTGGCAGTTTTGTTCAGCTGGACATAGGAAACATAACAGGTTCCTATGAAGATATAACATGGTGGTTTAACACACATACTCGTATAGTGAGATATATTCCTCCAAATATGATACCAAACCCTGCTTATGAGGACAGAATGGAATTCAATAAGGAAACCTACAGTCTGATACTGAAAAACTTACAGATGCAAGACAGTGGATTATATCAAGCAGAAATACAGACTGTATCAGCTAAACATCATCCTGTCAGTTACCATTTGTCAGTGCTGGGTAAGTCTCACTGCAAAAGAAGCACATATAACTTTGTTGTAAGAAGTCATTTGCTTTTCCATTTAAATTTCACTATTGACAGAGATGCATGCAAACCCTGTCTTTATTTAACTCAGAAACGTACAAACAATGATTTGTAATGTTTTTTCTGACCAACTTGACTGCAATTTGTAAATATAAATACATTTTAAATTTGTCTACAACACATTCCAAAACTGGTCTTTTCACCATCTACCACACATAATATTGTGAAAAGATTCAGGAAATCTGGAGAAATCTCCATCAGTATAGGTATGGCCAGAAATACCTGATGAATCTGCATGACCTTTGAGCCTCTCAATACATGATAAACCATCATGCTACTGTGATAAACATATCCACATGGGCTCTGAAGTGTTCTATTGACTGTCATTAACGCAGTCTGCTACTACATCAAGAAATGCAATCTGAACCTCTATTACTCAAGGAGAAAGCCATGTTTAAACTGTAACACTTACCATTATCAGTTCCCAAACAATTTAAAACTGTAATGGAAAGGAAAGGTAATGTAACACAGTGATACAATTCTGTCCCAACTTTTTAGAGAGAGTTGCAGGCATAAAATTCTAAAGTTCATTATATTTACGAAATACAGTTAAGTTGGTTAGTGGCAAATCTTTTCTTTCTCCTTTTGTCAGTTTAAAAAGTTTTCAAGTGATTTAACATATCACAGATTCTTGTTTTTATTATATTTTATATAATGTTCCAAATGGAGTATGTACGGTGAACAATAAAATGCAGTTTAAAAGATGTGTGACTCCAAGATGTTACGACAAGCTTTCAGTGTGTGATAACGAGCTCTTCTGTGATTTATGTGTATCTTTGGCCCACAGATCCTGTGAAAAAAACAAAACTGCATGTTGATTACCAGCAAGGGAACTGTAATGTGACTTGTTCAGATAACAAATTCTCAATCACTACCAGCTTTTACAATGGAACATGTAATATGACATCACATACGGATTCCGATCATTCCCTTTCGCTATATGCCAACGGGAGTTTTATCGTCTGTAATGCCAATAACAATGTTAGCTCAGAAGAGACCACACAGAATATAGAAGATGTGAGAGAGCGCTGCACTCCCAAAGGTCTTTACACTCACACACATACATGGAAATCTGCTCATACAAACATGCTTACAATCGTATGAAAAAGTTTGGGCACCCCTGATAATTTTCATGATTTTTCTTTATAAATCATTGGTTGTCCAGCTCAGCAATTTCAGGTAAATATATCATACAGCAGATGAACACCGTGATATTTGAGAAGTGAAATGAAGTTTATAGGATTTACAGAAAGTGTGCAGTAATTATTCAAACAAAATTAGGCAGGTTCATAAATTTTTTTGGGCACCCTTGTCATTTTGATTACCTTAGCCTACTAATTATTGGAAAACAAAAATTTGTTTTGTAAAGCTCATTGACCCTTGATCTCACATACACAGTGAATCCAACTATGAGAAAGTGTTAAGGTGGCCAATTGGAAGTTTTTCTCCTCTTTGCATCTTCTCTGAAGAGTGGCAAACATGGGAGCCTCAAAACAACTCTCAAATGGCCTGAAAACAAAGGTTGTTCAACATCATGGTTCAGGGAAAGGGAAAAGCTCTCTCAGAGATTTCAGCTGTCAGTTTCCACTGTGAGGAACATAGTGACGCAATGGAAGACCACAGACACAGTTCTAGTTAAGGAACTCCCGAAGTGGCAGACCAAGAAGAATCTCAGATAGGCAGAGGCGAAGGATGGTGAGAACAGTCATAGTCAAGCCACAGACCACCTTCAAAGACCTACAACCTCATCTTGCTGCAGATGGTGTCACTAATCATCGTTCAACTATACAGCACACTTTGCACAAGGAGAGGCTGTATGGGAGAGTAATGCAGAAGAAGCCTTTTCTGCAGACACGCCACAGTCACTTGAGGTGTGCTACAGCACATTTGGACAATCCAGCTTCATTTTGGAATAAAGTGCTGTGTACTGATGAAACTAAAATTGAGTTATTTGGACATAACAAGGAGCGGCACACATCCCAAGACAAACATTTGCTACCCACAGTAAAATTTGGTAGCGGTTCCATCAGGCTGCGGGACTGTGTGGCCAGTGCAGGTACTAGGAATCTTGTTAAAGTTGAGGATCGCATATTCCAGTTAATATCTCCAGATTCTTGAGAACAATGTTCAAGAATCAGTGACAAAGTTGCACCGAGGCCAACGACCCAAAACCCTGCTCAAAATCTACTAAGGCATTCATGCAGAGGAACCAGTACAACATTCTGGAATGGCCATCTCAGTCCCTAGACAAATGTGAGCTGTCCATGCTCGGAAACCATCAAACCTGACTGAACTGGAGATGTTTCTAAAGAAGAATGGTCCAAAGCACCTTCAACCAGAATCCAGACTGGAAGCTGTAGGAAGCGTTTAGCGGCTGTTATTTCTACAAAAGGAGGATCTACTACTATTATGAATGTAATTTTTTTCTGTTGGGGTGCCCAAATTTATGCACCTGCCTAATTTTGTTTGAATAATTACTGCACACTTTGCTTCTTCTGTAAATCCCTATAAACTTCATTTCACTTCTCAAATATCACTGTGTTCATCTGCTATATGGTATATTTAACTCAAGTTGCTGATCTGAACAACCAATGATTTATAAACTAAAATCATGAAAATTATCAGGGGTGCCCAAACCTTTTCATACCACTGTATATACTCAACTATTACTCAAATATTATTGTACTGCGTGATATTATTTAATGCAATTTTATGTTGATTTCTTGTCAGACCCTTCAGACTCACGAAAACAAGAGTCCAAGAGCATTTGGATTTATTTAATCGTTGCATTGTTCATTGGCAGTGTCATTGTCATGGTGATTGTTTACTGTGTCAGAGCCAGTAGAAAAAAACAAGGTAGGTGAACTGTCAATAAACATGTTATTATATGTTGCAATGTGTTATTTTGCTAAATCCAAAGTCTACCATTTCATACTCCCATGTCTTTTTTAACAACACTAGCATTTAATCTTTAGTTTTTAATATTATATTTTTCACTTCAGTTGGACACAACACCAATATTATTCATGTTTACCCATGATCAAGCAACACATTTATTCACTGTGGTATCTATTTACAAAAGCTCTAATTAATACAAATACACACTATACATGGAGATGGCATTTAAAAAAATCATGATAATTGGATGAACAATAACATTGCAGTTGCCATAATGAATATATTAAATTACCTTTTAATACCTGAAATGCAGTCTATTTAGCCAATTTGCTAAACTAAACTGCAACAATGTGTGACTTGTATCAACCATAAAGCACTACAGTTATGTGGTTGTTAAGCAGTCCAGTAGGAAATCTCCAGGTACTGCGGATAGCCTGTCTGCCACTGTAAGACAGGTTGGGGCGACACAGTGGCACAGCCACGATGGATTGGTGCCCTGTCTAAGGTTGTTCCTGCCTTGCACCCTATGCTGCTGGCTAGGCACCGGCTCTCCTGAGACCCTGTCCAGGATTAAGTGGATAAGAAAACGAATGAAAAAAACATGTACAGGTGTTCCTAATAAAATGTTTGGTGAGTGAATATTATTTATTTAAATGACTTCAAAGCCTTGTGTATGGCTGTATCAACACTACCACAAAAACTTGAAAATGAAAGCCTTGTACTAAAAGGAATTATACAACGTCTTTTGGGTCTGTTTTAGATAAAATACTGTTGTCATTAACATTAATTGGATAGCGTGAAAAGTCTTTTGTTTTCTTAGAGAATACATAATGTAGGTATGCTGTTTGGTGGCAGTTGTGTAGCATAAATTAGTATTGTATTAGTCAGATATATATGCACATGTAGTCTAATGAAACTATTGCTGAACATCTTTTTAATATCTAGCTTTCTGATACTTGAACTAAGTTTGATGGCACTTAAGTTAAGCAATATAGTTAAAGACATGATACACACTAAACTAGCTTAACCCACCACTTCACTCGATCATCTAATAATGACTTTTTACCTACACAACATTTTAGTTGTACAGGGATTATACACTTTGCTATGCACAGCAAATTCATACTTGTTCATATAATTGTTTACTGGGCTGTGGGATGGTAAAGACCTGCAAAAACACATACAACTTAACAGATGACTTGTCACTAAAATGTTGAGTAAAAGACAAGTAAAAATGGTAATGATGTCATTTTCAGTACGCTGTGGGGCTTTCCTGTTAAGACGCAGTCGACTCAATTCAATAACATGCAAACACTTTGTTTAGCGTTCTACTCAATAATAATAATAATAATAATAATAATAATAATAATAATAATAATACATTTCACATAACTTAAACCCATTATTTCATCTAGCACAATAGTATTTACAAAACATCTATTAATATAAATTAAGTGCATATAACATATTTTCACGTAACTGTTGTAATTCACGTAACCCATGTTCACAGTGAAATGGGGAAATAAAACACTCTTCCAGCAAGTAGCCCCCCAGCATTGACAGTTATGAGTTACAGATCCTCAGACCAAAAATAAGCTTTTATTCTTCATGTGCCTCTCCAAAACAAATGGTCACTGGTAAAAAAAAAAATCTCTTGGTAAACAAACACTGCAGAGGCCCATATCACTAACAGATGTCTCTCTTAATTGTAGTGTTAAGTGCGAAAACTGCATGGAATGTATTCAGTTCTGATTGTGTGCCACCTATGGTTCTGACATTCCCACATGTCCTATGGCAATCTGAGTTCATGTGACTTTTATATCATCCAAACATGACATTTAGTCTAATATTACACGCTTGAATCAGGAGTGTATAAATGATTATAATTAAGCTTTTGAATTATACTTCAATAAATAAAGATTTAACATTCAATGTGTTTAAATACTAAATAAGGCTGCAATATTACACTGCCTAAACAGAATGAACCACTAAATTAAAATTCAAATCTACAACCCTACATCAGAAAAAGTCAGGACAGTATGGAACACACATTTACTTATGTGACTTTTATTTCAATGCAAACAGTATGAACCTGAGATGTCATGTTTTGTCTGGTCAATTTCATTTCATTTGTTAATAAACATCAATTCCCGCATTTCAGGCCTCCGACACATTCCAGAAAAAGTTGGGACGGGGCAGTTTAGAGCTAGTAATGAATAAAAAAAAAACTAAATAATGATGTGATTTCAAACATTTGGTGTCAACAGATGATTACAATCATGATTTGGTACAACAGCAGTCTTTGATGAGCAAAGATGGCCAGAGAATCTCCAGCTTGTAACTTTATCAAGAATCATCATTCAGCAATAGCTGATGTAACCACTTGTGCAAGGGATTACTTTGGCAAACCTTTGTCAAGCACTACAATACGGAGTTACATTCACAAATGCCACTTACAACTTTACTGTGCAAAAAGAAGCCTCATGTCCAACCATGTCCATGTCCAAAAGTGGCGTCGACTTCTCTGGGCTCGGAGGCATCTGGGATGGAAAATCACACAATGGAAATGTGTATTGTGGTCAGATGAATCAGTATTGAATGAATCAATTCCAGGTCTTTTTGGAAAAAATGGCACCGTGAGATGAAAAGGACCATCCAGACTGTTATCAGCGACAAGTCTAAAAGCCAGGGTCTATCATGGTACGATGCTGTATCAGTGCCATTGGCAAAGGTCAATTACACTTCTGTGATGGCAGAATTAATGCAGAAAAGTATACTGAGATCTTAAAGCAACATAAGCTGCCTTCAAGATGTCATCTTTCCAGGGACATCCATCCATTTTTCAACAAGACATTGCAAAACTACATGCTGCACACATTACAAAGGCATGGCTGCGGAAGAAGAGGGTACAGATACTGGACTAGCCTGACTTTTGAAACGAAAATGTGACAACGACGACCCCGTACGGTTGCACATCTTAAAACATTTGCAGGAAGAATGGGACAAAATAACACCTGAAACACTAAATCCTCTGTGCCAAAACATATTTTAAGTGTGGTAAAAAGGAATGGCAACATTACAAAGTGGTAAATGCTTTACCGTCCCAACTTTTTTTGGATTGTTTTGCAGGCCTAAAATGCAGGAATATACGTTTATTAACAAATGAATTGAAGTTGACCAGACAATGAAAGCTGTCAGCAATGAAATAAAGGTCCAAGTAAATGTAAGAAACACTGGGTGTGTTTTTATATGTATTTTCCATACTATCCCAACTTTTACCTGATTTGAGCTGTTGCATTAAAATCTACATCCACATTCAAATCCTAACTTCATCATAAACGTTTCATGTGATCTCTGTGTAATTTCATCTCAGTAATGTATTCTTTAATTGCTTATTTAATTCACAGTTCACCTTCAGTTCAGTTTAACTCACAAAGTACTTCCATTTTGAAAAGGAACAATGTTACCACAATACTAGCAAACATAGCTGGCCTTCACCACTGGTTCATGTTCAAGGACTCATGTAGAACCTATCTGACCTTTCAAAGGCATGATTAGCGTGTTTGAATTGAGTAATAAACCATATCGATGTTCAAGTGGAAGTTGAAAAATGCCCCCCTTTTCCCTGATTCCACTTCTCCAAAATTCCTTTGCACATGCCTGTAATGAAAATGATCAATCACTGACTTCTGTGTGACTGTGTAGTGTAGTAAGTGAATATTCAGAAGTTTTGTTAACTATTTATTTTGAAATTCACTTCATAAGGCACAGGGGCACCAGTGGTTAGCACTGTCACCTCACAGCTCCAGATTCCCAGCCCAGGCTCTGTCTGTGTGGTGTTTCCCTGTGATTGCATGGGTTTCCTCTGGGTACTCCAATTTCCTCCCACATTCCAAAACCATATGTTAGGTCAACTGGTGTCTCTAAAGAGTACCAGTGTGTGTGAGTGCATGTTCCCTGAAATGGCTTGGTGCCTTGTTTAGGGTTGGTTCCCATATTGTAGTTAAGCCCTGGCTCATCACAACACTGAACTAGATTAACCAGGTATAAAATTGAATGAATGAATGATGATGACGATGATTCTTTTCTTTTCTAATCCTCTCAGACCATCAAATTGGAAACACAGTCTATGAAGAGGTTAAGGTAATCCTTTAATAATAGTTATGTTTAACATAATTTGTACACGGCTTGTTTAACAAATAAACACACCATATAATATCTTGGATTAACCATGTCTGCAGGACAATAAACAATCAAGACAAGTCGAGATGTCAGAGAGATCAGATCATCCACAAACAGTGTATAGTACTGTGTGCGCAGTACCTAACACCCAGGTAA
>JAJAGP010007262.1:0-14667 GCA_025084515.1 Ancistrus triradiatus | reverse complement strand
ACAGATATGTAATTTTAAATGAATGAGCAAAATATATTTGTCTCGTTGGTATATTTATGATCTTTTAAGACTTTTATGAGAATCTGATTATATGTTGGCTCATATTTTTGCAGAAATATCGAAATCTCTAAAAGTTTCACAAACTTAGAAGCACCACTGTAACTTGTTGAACGGCTGAAACATCGCATTCCCTGTATTTTCCTAATTCAGTTGGTAGCTATTGGTTAAAATGTTAAAATGATTTGCATTATGGTGTGTGTGATTAGACCCAAATTGCATAATCAGAATTGTCCACCCTAAGGACGATTTAAAACATATGTTTTTTGTGCTCAGAAAACTTTATACAACTTTTCTTCTGATTTGCATCTAGTCACATTTAGAAACAGGCTGCTGCATGTACTCTCAAGTTCCAGAAGTTATTTTTATCCTTCTTCATGGAATTAAAGAGATTCCAATCGAGGAAGGGGAAACACAGCTGCTGGGTTCCTTTGATGCTGTGTCAGAATGTGATGAAGAGACTTTCTTCAGCAGCCTACTGCTTTAATCTGTTTACGTCAGTCTCCTGAGATCCGCTTCTGACTTTCCTAACTGCTGTGTCCTGCTCTCTCCAACTCACTGGCATACATGTTCCATTTGATCTTTACTATGATCTTCCTCTCTCTCAGGGTTAATCTAAGCTTTCATGTATATTACATATTCTGGTTTAAGTATGGTTGATGCCAACCACTGTAGTTTTTTAGAACTAGTAATTATTCATTATTTGATGATAATGCGTGGCTTCTAAAATAAGTTATTACATCACAACAAACATCTGTACAGTTACTCCACAATTTACGATGGGGATACATTTCCGGCAAATCCATCGTAAGTTGGATTTATCGTAAATCAAGGAGATTAATATATAATGTATATGTCATAGCGAAGCGTTCCTTACACGTTTAATACTGTACACAACCGTGGCTTTTTCTCACTACATTTCCCAGGGCTCACCACTCCTGCCACGTGACTCCTTACGTCATTTGCGCCGGCATCCCAATTTGAACACAGGAGAGTATCAAGAGCAAAACGTACCCTTAAACATGATCAAAGATAAGAAAGTTAAAATAGTCTTTTATTATCCCACATAGGGAAACAAGAGGGAAGAAACAGAATAAATACAAGTACACACACTTTAAAAAATAATGAAATAAAAAGCACTATACAATAAAATAGAAGATGTGAAAAAATATGCAGAATATACAAGTGTTGAAATAGCTTATTGCACATAACCACGAATTACGTGAAATAAAAAATAAATTACTTGTAATAAAAACAAATTACTTGTAATAAACTACAGCTGGGCAAAAACATACAGCTTATTTTATAATAGGAAGTACCTTATGTTCACTATTACACTTACATTTATGTCATTTAGCAGACGCCCTTATCCAGAGCGACTTACAACCCAAGCAATTGTGGGTTAAGGGTCTTGCTCAAGGACCCAACAGCTTGACAGAGGTGGGATTTGAACCCAGGACCTTTGGGTCCATAGTCCAGTACCATAACCACTAAGCTACTGCAGTCCCAATGTATTAAATTACATTTTATTTTGCAATCATTATACCAGCCTGATACTACTGATATATTGCGGCTAATATTTTCTCATCATTAGTTAGTAAAGACAACATCACTCTGGCATCGAGATCTTGTACTCAATGAACTGTTTAATAGAACAGAGGATTCAGCTTAAAACTCTAGTGAGAACAAACTCTGTACAGGTGCCAGTCCATTTTATATACACTAACACACGCACACACTTTAGAGACACCAGTTTGCCTGACACATATCTTCAGATTGTGGGAGGAAGCCAGAGCACGCAGAAAAAGCCATGCAGACATGGGGAGAACATGCCAACTGCATGTTTTGGAAATCAAACCATCTATCTCTGGAGCTGTGATGTGACTGTACTAACCACTGCAACACCATGCCACCCTTTACATCCAACATGAATACAGGTGCTCCCGTATTCCCATCGTAAGTTGAATATTTCGTAAACCGAGGAGTTTAATATATACCGTATATGTCATAGCATAGCCTACCTGAAACATGCTGAAAACACCTACATTTGGGCAAAACCTGGCTACTGCTCAGATGCCCATCATCTGCGGGAGAGTATCATACTGCATATCGCTTGTGCAGGGAAATATCTAAATTCAGAATATGGTTTCTGCTGAATGCATATTTTTGTATTATGAGATTTCCATCATAAAGTTGAAAATTTGTAAACCAAAACATTGTAAAATGGGGAGTGCCTGTAGCTCTTTGCATTGCCTACACACATAGATAAAGCTGCTAAATGATGACTAGCAGGAAAATCACTTTGCTCTGCCATTGTATACCTAGAAATAGTGACTTCACTTGATTTGAGCAGTGTGCACACAGTTTCATGCCCTCCAGGAGCAATTAAAATTCAACCTATTTCAAATTGAACCCATTTCTTACATGGGCAATGAGATAAAGCACTGTGTGTGACATGAAATGATCCACTTTGGCATGTGGTAATCCCAACATACTATACAATGACATGAGAGTGGAAACAAAACTGAATGAAGAAATGCAAGCAATACAAATGACCATTCTACAGTGACAGTTTGCTGACGGTCTGCTATGAATTATGTACCTCCAATTGAGATGTTTATCCAATAGTCTAGCATTCAGCAAGGTTAGCAATGCTCCTCTTTGCCAATGCAGATATATGCCATTTTAATCTCTACATGTTCTGTGAAACAGGATGTTGACCAAAATGGACATTGACTGGACAATGCAGAAAGCATTTTATTTTAAACAGCATTATTCATTAGAACACCTTAACAAAATATGTAGGGCGACATAGCAGTGCAGAGGTTAGTGTGGTCACCTCACAGCTCCAGCACCCCAGGTTTGGTCCCGACCTTAGACTCTGCCTGTGTGGAGTTTGCATGTCCTCCTTGATTGGATGGACATTAAACCACACATACCTGTAGTGACTTCCTATCCTACCTATATTTTATCTTAAGATTAATGGCTTTGTCAATCCCTTTGCATATTTTACTATCCCTTTGCATAATCCTTCATTCATTCATTCATTCATTCATTCATTTTCTTGTCTGCTTAATCCTAGTCAGGGTCACGTGAAAGTCATTGCCTGGCCAGCAGAACAGATCGCAAGGCAGGAACAACCATACACAGGGCGCCAATCCATCGTAGGGCACATACCCTCTCGCACATGCACACACAGATGCACCACTTTTCAAACACCAGTTAACCTAACACGTCTTTGGACTGTGGGAGGAAACCAAGTACCTGGAGTAAAACTACAGAGACACAAGGAGGACATGCAAACTCCACAAGAGGGAGTCTGGGGTTGGGATCAAACCGGGGATTGCAGAACTGTGATGCGAACATGCTAACCACTGCACCACTGTGCTTCCCCTTTCGCATGTTGTACTAATTTATTTTGTCTTTTATATTTATCTGTTTTATACTTGTGTAATAGATTTTCAGGCCATTGTTAGTTGAATGTTCAAATCTAATGTCTCATAACTCTTAATTCACGCTGGACTGTATAGCGATCAGTAATTAAATATTGTGCTTGTTTATTACTGTGATTTAATGTGTGTAAATAACCATAAGTAAGTGAAGTGTAAAATCCACCACAACCCCTCCCAGGTCAAGTGGATGGACGTTAAACTGAATAGAATTTATTATAACAATATCCATATACTAAGTACATTCTTTATAGAACATATCATCAGCGTCTAGATGCTATAAATATACATATAGTTCACTATATAATACTGTTCTTATCATATAAATGATATTATAATATGGAATTGATTTGGGAAGAACTACATACTTTTATTCTTTAATTGATTTTTTTGAATGTGTCTGTTACCTTGGCAACAGGTTTTCAAAGCTTTCTACAACTGGCACCTAATGAGTTATAGTGATATTAAGCTATGGGCTTATCTCTGTGGGTTGGAGATATTAAGCTAAGTAGCTATGGGCTAATAATTAGTGTTATCAAATATTGTGATAATTTCTAGCAGGGCTGATATTATGCAGCTTATTATGTCTTCTCATTTAAATGCTGCATACATTGTGTTGTTTCTCCTTCAGTCATTGCCTTTGTAGAATCCTTCTAAACCATGTTATATTAAAAAGGTACACAAAACCGTAGAACAAAATCACACTTACAGTCTAAATGAGGAGAACATTAACTAATTAATCTTGTGTATATATGCTCACTTTGAACACTACTTGATTATTAGATGAGAAGATCATTTGATAAGATATCCATTATACAGATACCAAGGCCCCAGTTTGCTAGTATTTTGGTTTCCAGTCAAATGAACATGGAAAAACTGTTGGACTTGTCTTGGTTAATAAAGACCACCAAAGCCACAAAGCCACCGTGTTTGCTTTAATGTCCAAATTAAAATGTAGTATGGTATTTCTATAACTTCATGCTGTTGTTTGCTTCTTTTAGATATGTCTTGTGCTGGCTGTTGTATGTTTCGACACTGTCCAAAAAAAATCAAGTCCATTAAGCTGGCTCGCAATTCAGCTGTTGCGTGGGTGACGAAATTAAGGAGGATTATCACCAGCGCTTGCTGCGGGTATTGCCAGTTGCTATGGTCCAGCGTAAGCGTGGACTACTTTAGCAGACATTACACAGGCACAAAAACAACAGCGAGAGTCACTGCTGGGAGTAATAAATGGGCAGGTTCTCCAAGACCTATTACTCGTCCATTTTTTCCTATGTGAGGAAAAGAAAAAGCATGGGAGTTGGGAAGTTTATCGAAAAAAGGAAACAATGGATGCTTGTGAACAGTACTTTAAACCCAGCAGGCTGCATTGTCAGAGGATTGTGAACAGTTTGAAATCTGTGCCCCGTCATTAATCATAGTCAGTCAAAATGGCAAGTTTTATTTATTTAAAACTCTTAGTTAGATAATTACTTGTCACAGTCAAAGGCAAAACTTGCAAGTTATGAAACAATGCAAATTACTCCAGCATTCCTCCTAAGTATGATAACAGGGAAAATAAAAGGATGTCACATATTATGCTTTATTTAAAAAAAATTCACATTGTCCTGTATAGTAGTGAAATTTGTATTTGAGGAAGAAAAATGTTATTTAAAAAATCATTCTTTAGTCATGTCTTATTATTTTAGTCACTGGTACTAAATTACCAAATGGTATTTTCCACATAAAATAAATGGACTTTGGTCTAATTTATTCTAAAAGTGCACGTTTGTCAAACTAGAAAAAGCGATATTTCTGCACAATTTAATAAAACCTTAGAGACCTAAAAAACAATAGATGTTTACACATGCCAAAATTTGATAAATTTTTTCCGTTATGTTTTCAAATTGGAGTTCAGTTTTGCAGATCTGTGTTCTAATTAATGTTGTTCCCTGAAGAGTCTTTGTTAACATTAACCAGGGACTCATTTTGCCAAGGATTCCACAATAGATTTTAATTTGTCCAAATGCATATTTTTGGAATCTGTACCTGTTTCAAGTACATACTGTTTTTTTCTGGGTGTGTGAAGTGAAATGTGTGATGGTGAGTGTAGGATGTTGGGTGTTAGGCTTAATCTGTATATCCCACACCCACATATAGCAAGCACCATAAGTTTCAGCCCGTATTATAGAGCTCAGGGAAGGAAAGGGCATGTGCACCTATCATTTTACGCAGTGACCTCACTTCATTCTACTCTACACACTAAATTACACACATGCACATTAAAACAAATGCCGAAATTATGAGCATAGAGGTTGGTGTGTGTGTGTGTATTATAAGAGATACTCAATGAAATAAAACATAATGCAGAAAATGTATTTGTCTTAAATTTGTTTGAATGGTTGATCAGTTTTGACTATTATGAAGGTATTTGTTGATTGGTTTGAATGTTGTCTTAGCATAGATCATCTACATTTCAGTGCTTACTTGAAAGTACATCAGAGATTTGCAGTCGTTTGGGGATATTGCCATTATGGCATATTGAATACATTAAGAGTTTTTATTTCTTGCTCCAGATGATTGAGATTAATATACAGAATGTGTGATTCCACTATTGTGCAATACCATTATTCGAATTTATGCACGTAGTTAGACAGCACTTTATTTGAAGTGTGCCTACATTGCCACTTTATATCACTTCTATAGCTTATCATGTTCGTAATCAATACGTGGATGATTTATAAAAGACTTATCGCAAAACTGTGAATTGGTGTTAGAAGTGTTCTCATTAGTTGCTTTCGCACCAAACATTTCTAGGGACTAATTTGGGAGGGATTATCCCCCAGCGGAGCTTTCCAGAGGACTAAATTCGTTCCAGGGCTTTTTGGTTTGCGTTCACACTGCTAGTAGGAATGCTGTATGAAGTGATGTATCATTGTATCTCCTTTGTCGCATATGTGCTCCATTTGTCTATATGGTTTTTCATTTTAAGTGCGAAGATCTGTTGTTTATATAGCTATCGGTGTACAAGTTTATTTGAACATGCCAGTTGAGCTCAACTCAGGTGCTTGCTTCTTGACCAGTCACCTAATACTTGAGTCACTTAGGTTTTCTATGTGCTGAGAAAAGACCCTATCTTGGAGTTGGAGCTAAAAAAAAGTCCCTATACACGGTGTTCTAAGAAGTACAATCATGCCCAGTTGCTGTGGTGTGAAAATGTGACAAAGGGGGCACTGTTCTAAGAACTAGGGATGGGCAATTCATCGAAAAATTAATCAAAACCATTAGCCAACATAATCTCGCCCATATCGATTATTTATTTATTTTTGTTGTTGTTGTTAATACTTTTTTTTAAATTCTCTTAAATACTACACAATATGACAACGATTCAAGAAGGTGGAAAAAAAGAACTACTGCCATATTGTACTACATCACAAAGGATGATTTTCAGTTGGTCGAAATATTCAATAAACAACCATAAATTGTTCATCTATGTCTTTCCTTCAGTTATTTTAAAATGACAATGATATGCAGTGTTTCATTCGAAAAAGATCTGAGTTTTAATGGTTGAGCATAATTATAGTACAAACCTTGTCAGTGAACTATGAAGGCAAAAAAAACAGCAAATAAATTGTTCATTAATTATAATTGAGATAAAATGTTCAATTAATTGTGATATTGATTTAAGGTCATAATGCCCAGCACTACTAAAAACTATGAAAACGTTCCTCCGGAGTGAATGCACTTGTATTTACACTCTTCAAGATCAAATGCATGTTTTAAATGCTGGGTTTACGTGTTGGGATTCTTGGCTATAATCATTTATACCTGATTTTGTCCACGATATCCTATTAAACTGGGCAATGTTTGCATTACCTCCTCATATCAATCCATTTATTCTGCCGAAATAGGTATAGTGATTCATAACCTTTTTAAGAACAGAAAGTTAGTTTTTGGATAAGAGAATCATTAAATCAGCTGATACTTAGGCTTATTGTGTCCATATGGATGTTTAAGCTGTACACAGGAATTGTGGTTAATAACACTTTGAGATCATTTATTGTGTTTCTATACCCACCCAACAATCTTCCTGTCCTGAGACTTTAGGCCTCCTCTGCTTATATCATATGTGCCAAACTATTAATTTCCCTTCCACAAATTTGGCATAAGTCTATGACTGCATTATAAAATATTACTGTATTGCTTATGAATGTGTACTGTATGTGGGAACTCTTTAAAGTGCCAGATATAATTGTTACCTCAACTCATGATGTACTGGTTTATTGCTACGATATAAAACCAGATGTTGGTTGTGAGTTCCACTACTAGCAGTCCATGGTAACACAGACTATTCACAATGGTTGGAAAGGTATTTTCAAAAGGCATCTGGGTTAAAGTTATATAAAGGCACGAGTCAGGATACAAGAGGATGCAAAAAGATTTTAGAGGCTTTATCAATCCCTCTGACTACAGTTCAGAGGATTATTATGAAGTGGAAGGTGTATGGCACCACCATGAACTTCCCTGAAATAAGTTGACTCTCCAAACTCGATGACTTCGATAGGGTGATATTGATCAGAGAAGCTAGCAAGTGGCCAGTGGCAACTTTAAATGGCTGAGATTGGTTGGTGTATACATGCCTTTCACAATCTTCACACAAGCTGGCTTTGCAGGTTGCCAACAAAGAAACCTCTTTTGAAAAAAGTGCCACAATAAGTTTTGTTCTTCTGTGTGCTTCTGATGTGGCATCTGAAGATTCATAGTGGAGATTCATCTATTTTGATTTGCCCCATTTACTTTCACCATATGTATGTTTATCTTTAAAGTATTATAATTTAAGTAGACCAACAGGCTATGTTGTTCAAACACTTGTAAATTCTGCCCAACAATCTACTAAATTAAATATTGCATTTAATAGCCTTCCAGGTGTTTTCAATCATATGGATGACAATCAGGTGTGAGTGGGCACCCTGTTTTATTTAAATAACAGGGATCTATCAAAGTCTGCTCTTCACAACACATGTTTGTGGAAGTGTATCATGGCACGAACAAAGTAGATTTCTGAGGACCTCAGAAAAAGAGCTACAAAAGAGCTGGAAAAGGTTACAAAACCATCTCTAAAGAGTTTGGACTCCACTAATTTACAGTCAGACAGATTGTGTACAAATGGAGGAAATTCAAGATCATTGTTACCCTCTCCAGAAGTGGTCAACCAACAAAGATCACTCCAAGAGCAAGGCGTGTAATAGTTGGCAAGGTCACAAAGGACCCCAGGGTAACTGCTAAGCAACTGAAGGCCTCTCTCACATTGGCTAATGTTAATGTTCATGAGTCCACCATCAGAAGAACACTGAACAACAATGGTGTGCATGGCAGGGTTGCAAGGAGAAAGCCACTGCTCTCCAAAAAGAACATTGCTGCTCATCTGCAGTTTGCTAAAGATCATGTGGACAGAAGGCTATTGGAGGAATGTTTTGTGAACGGATGAGACCAAAATAGAATCTTTTGGTCGTTAAGTTTGTAGAAAGGAAAACACTGCATTCCAGCATAAGAACCTTATCCCATCTGTGAAACATGGTGGTGGTAGTATGATGGTTTGGGTCTGTCTTGCCGCATCTGGGCCAGGACGGCTTGCCATCATTGATGAAACAATGAATTCTGAATTATATCAGAGGGAGGAATTCTAAAGAGGCCGAAAATGTCAGGACATCTGTCCATGAACTGAATCTCAAGAGAAGGTGGGTCATGCAGCAAGACAACGACCCTAAGCACACAAGTTGCTCTACCAAAGAATGGTTAAAGAAGAATAAAGTTAATGTTTTGGAATGGCCAAGTCAGAGTCCTGACCTTAATCCAATCGAAATGTTGTGGAAGGACATGAAGAGAGCAGTTAATGTGAGGAAACCCACCAACATCCCAGAGTTGAAGCTGTTCTGTATGGAGGAATGGGCTAAAATTCTTCCAAGCCCTTGTGCAGGACTGATCAACAGTTACAGGAAACGTTTAGTCGCAGTTATTGCTGCACGGTTATTGGGGGTCACACCAGATACTGAAAAAAAAGGTTCACATACTTTTGCCACTCACTAATATGCAATATCGGATCATTTTCTTCAATAAATAAATGACCAAATCTGATGATGTTTGAGGTCAAATTTATGAAGAAATATAGAACATTCTAAAGGGTTCACAAACTTTCAAGCACCACTGTATAGCCCTGTTAGGGTTTGATGTATGTAAATGCACAAACAATCACAAAAAGGAACAGTACAGGTTTTGTTTGTTTGTTTGTTTGTAACAAAAGTTTCAAATTCAGTTTCAGTATGAAGACAGCAAGAGACTCAGCCATTCAGACATCCAGTGGAAGTTCATTCCACCACCTGGGTACCAGTCTTGACACTTGTCTTTTTTTTAATCTTCATTTGTAGGTGCAGTTGAGCCAAGCTTGACTCTCAAAGGGTACGAGATCCAGAGCAGGATTTTCAATTGTGAGAGCGAGCATCATGGTTTTAGATCTGATGTGGGCATCTGTAGGGAGTCAGTGAAGTGAACACAGCAGTGAGGTGACATAAAACTGTGCAACGTGTGCTGTTGCATTCTGAATCAGCTGCAGGAATTTGATTGCATACATGGGAAGACCTGCCAGAAGAGCATTGTAGTAGTCTACTATTGATACATAAGGGACTGTACAAGGACCTGACTGGCTTCCCTGGTAAGGAATGATCAAATACTTCTGATGTTGTAGGGGAGACACTTGCTCGACTGGGTCAGAGAAGCTCAAGTGGTTATCAAATAATTATTGCGTTCTCAGAGGATGTGATGGATGAGTTTACCTGGGAGATAACAAGATCTTGACAACAGGGCATGTCTTCAAGAATCTAAAGCTGGAATCAAAATAATAATCAGAGATCTCAACTGACATCCATGAAGAAATGCTCTCCTGACATGCTGAGATGTGCCTGGAGACCTCTGTATATGATGGAGGGAAGGATAGGATAGCTACACTGACCAGTATCACAGTAGAATGTTTAAATGAGCAAGCTAATAACAGTGATTACAGTTAAATGCACTACACGTACTCATTGTCTGTTTTATCAGCTCCACTTACTATATAGGCACAATTTGTAGTTCTACAATTACAGACTGTAGTCCATCTGTTGCTTAGCATACTTTCAGCCCACTTTTACCATGTTTTTTGAAAGTCGGGACCTCCGCAGGACTAGTACTGAGCAGATGTTATTTGTCAGGGGGATCACTGACATGGCTCTACAGTGACACTGATTGCTGTGTGTTTTATTGTGTGTTGTGTCTGATATGAGTGGATCATACACAGCAGTGCTCCTGGAGTTTTTAAAGACGTCAGTGTCAATGCTGGACCTCAAAATAATCCACCCTTCCAAATAGTGCTCTGTGGGGCAATGTCCTGTAAACACTGATGAAGGATTAGAGGATGTCTAACTGTGCAGCAACAGATGAGCTACTGACTCTGACTGGAATGAATTTTATACATCTACAAGGTGGAGCAGCAGGGTAGATCTGTCTTATAGAGTGGAACAGTGGGGTGGACATGGTGTTGTGGTTAAAATCTGTTTTGTTTACTGTTTTGTAATTTCAAAACCTGATGGGGACCACAGTTCTTTCGTAATCCCAATTACAATTCAGCAACATCCAGCATATGTTGTGTTTTGATGTTGGTTTGCTGGTCAATCAGAAGCAAGATCATATGAGTTCCATGTGTGATCCACGTTGGCTTCTGCTGGTGTGTGCTGCTCTTGTGCTGGTGTAGCTGGTGAACTCAAATGGTCTTACTGGTCTTGCTTGCTGTTAAAGCTGATGACGGAAAAAAAGCCAGGATGAATGCAAGTTTGAAAGGCTTATAAATACCTCTGAACTTGTCCCAGAAGTAAAACAGCTATGGGCTTCTCTAAGCAGCTTGCCTAGCACTCTGGTACTTAAATAATTGATGCTGGACAAAGCAGGAGAAGGCTATAAGATGATAGAAAAAGCAATTTTCAGTTAGGGTAGCTAGTAGTAGCAGTAGTAATTTCCTCAGTTTGTAATGTTATTAAGAACTTCCATTTAACAGGAAAGATAAAACAGTCAAAATTGAGGTCTGGAAGAGAAGAGAACTGCTCAAAGACGAGAACTTCTTGTAGGATTGCTAGAACGTAAATTAAAAGCCTCATTTTCGATCACAAAAGACCTTCAGGAAGACTTAGAAGACTCTTGAGTGGTGGTACACTGTTCTACTGTAGATTAAAGGAGGGCAGTTTCTACAGCAATATAAAGATCCTTAACACACATCAAAATCCACAGTGGACTACCTCAAGAGGCATAAGCTGAAAGTCCTGCTATGGCCCTCACAGACCCTCGACATAAACATCGACATTACAAGCTAATACTTGGCAAATGGAGCATTACCATGTACTGATCTTGCAGGGTGCCCAAACCCAAGCCCTATTCTTTTTTATTTTGAAACTATAAAATTTTTTAATAATTTTGTTTAAAGTATTACAGATATGTGACATCTTTATGCTTTTTGGTAATCAGTTCATATGTTACTTGCTTAGCTGTTGACAGTAACAGATATTTTGACCAGGGGTGTCCAAACTTTTACATGCCACTGTGTGTGGCCACTTCATTAGTAAGGTACAACTGTTCAACTGTTGTTAACACAAATATCTAATCAGCCAATCATGTGTCAGAAACTCAGTGCATTTAGACATGGTCAAGACTAAATGCCAAAGTTCAAATTGAGCATCAGAATGGGGATGAAAGAACATGGCATGGTTGTTGGTGCTGGATGGGCTGGTCCGAGTATTTCAGAAACTGCTGATCTACTCAGATTTTCACACACAGCCATCTCCAGGGTTTACAGAGAATGGACCAAAAAAGGAAATATCCAGTGAGCAGTAGTTCTCTGGGTGAAAATGCCTTGTTGATGCCGGAGGAGAATGGCCAGACTGGTTCGAGCTGATAGAAAGGGAACAGTAACTCAAATAGCCTCTCGTTACAACCAAGGTATGTAGAAGAGCATCTCTGAAAACACAGAGAATTTTGATGACGTTGGTCTGCCACTGGGTGCCAATCCTGTCTTCTAAGAACAGGTAGCTGAGACTACAATTTGTATGGGCTTACCAAAATTGGACAATAGAAGATTGGAAAAATGTTTCCTAGTCTGACGAGTCTTGATTTCTGCAGTCACATTCGGATGGTAGGATCAGAATTTGGCATAAACAGCACAGAAGATCACCAGAACTCAAACCAATAAGGCACCTTTGTGATCAGGTGATGAGCAGTGGTTTCATTAGACCAGGGAATCTGCTTCTCACAGTCTGAGAGTCCTTGAAGTGCTTTTTTTTGCCAACTTCCCTATTAATAAATTTGCGGGTATTTAAAATTTGACGTGTATGGAGTCCGGAAAACTAGATTTTAGAAATGTATTTTAAGCTTCAACATAACAAAATATCCAAAAAAGTTAAAGGGTCTGAAGAGTTTCTGAATGCATTGTATACTTTGTGTGCATGTGCCCTGTGATGGATTGTTGCCCTGTCTAGAGTGGGTTCCTTCTTTGCACCGTGTGCTGGCAGTTAGGATGCAAATGAATGAATGAATATGACTGCTTTTACCTGGGTGGTGTTTTCACAGTCTGAATTGCCATGACGACAGAGCCGAGTTCAGAGCCAGAAGGCACGCCGGAGCAGCAAGTGGCTGCAGCAGCACCGCCTCACATAGCTCCACCTCTTGATGACCAACTTCCACCGGCAGCTGCCCATAGTACGCCAGTGAGAAAAGAACAGGTAGCATTATGTTTTATAAACCCAAGGCGTTGCTCCTGTTTTTTTAATTCTGTGCTGGCAACAGCCTCAATCAACCAGTAAGTTACACAAAATCTTTTAAATGTGCGTTTGAAAAAGATGAATTTGAGGGAAAGAAGAACCATGTTCACAATTGTGTGTCTTCATTTTAGTTGCTACTGCTGGCACTGTAACCTTGAGACTAGAAAAGATATTTTACACATTTAGTCCGTTAAGTAGCAGAAAATGCTGGCTGAGACCAAATAACTGACATTTTCAAACTTCTTCAGTCTAGACTGATGAAATAATATGTATGTTGTATGAATATTACAATATTAAACTTGTTCAATATTAGACTTCACAAGCTCCCCATACAGAAGTTAACACCTGCAACATAGAGAAATATCTCTCAGTTGTTACAAACACCAGTGAATGCACCTGTTGTGTATTTGCTACACAATGTCTGTTCTCCTTGTCCTCTTTTCCTTGTGCAGAACGGCACGGGAGAGGCAGGAGGAGTTGCTCAGGGAAAGAACGATCAGCTGACGACCAAGGACGACTTTGCCAGGTCATCCTCCACTAAGCTCTCCAGGTCTCCCATCAAGGTGGTCAAGAAGCCCAAAAACATGCAGTGCAAAGTCACGCTTTTGGATGGCTCTGACTATACTTGTGTTGTGGAGGTAAGTGGGATTAATCATTTGTCGGTCTTTTTAGGAAAACTAAATTATCAATCATTACTTTTTTGTTGTAATTCAACCAAATTAATTCAAACCCATGTTTACAGATTGAAGTAGCTTATTGGCCTTGTTGGCATTGTAGTTTCCAGATCAAGAAACTACACTGCAGCAGTTAATACAGGGCTTTAATTTAAAGAATTAGTGATTGATCAAATGTCTAAATGTGTTTTTTATTTAGCTAACTAAGCTGTATACATTGTTACGTTAGAGTTTGGGAGGATGCCTACCGTATTTTTCGGACCATAAGGCGCACTTAAATCCTTTAATTTTCTCAAAAATCGACAGTGCGCCTTTAAATGCGGTGCATCTAATGTATGAATTAATTCTGGTTGAGCCTTCTGACCTAGAACCGATTGTAGATGGTACACGGCGCTCATAAATCTGTCAAAATGTTTTAGCACGGTCTTGGTAAGTTACGAAGCTTACAGCCACCGTAGTCAGGAAACATCGCTGAGTAATACGGTATGTGCTTCAGCATTGGGGTACATGCATTCATTCATTCATTTATTTTCGAAGCGGATTTCAAACTCAGCGCTATCAGTCACGCAGTACAACATGGACATAGAGCAGCTGCGAGAGAATTCAACATTAACGAATCAATGGTACGGAAGTGGAGGAAGCAAGAAGACGCCCTGAGCCAGGTACAGAAGA
>JAJAGP010007261.1:0-14706 GCA_025084515.1 Ancistrus triradiatus | reverse complement strand
AAATACTTACAACTGTAGCATTGAGTAGTCTAATTGGTGCTACTTTCTGTATCATTTCAGTTTTACAAAAGAAATTGTTTCATGAAAGATGAAGACAACAGTAAAGATCATTTAACTTTACTCCAGCTTTTGACTCTTTTATGGGACTTGTTAGCTATCTGTCGATTTGTGTACAGACACACACATTGAGGACAGAATACCTAGACTTTGGTTAAAATGCTTCAGTCGCTAGAATAGTGTATCTTAGCAACAGCCTGCCTTATAAACACGAACCATTTTATTTGCTGAATGTAAATAAACGTTCTTTTTTAATAAATTAAAACTTACCAATCGATATATTTGTGTTTATTGTCTGTATAATAAACAGTTATTGGTAATTCTGTTCCTCGACTTTAATGACTGAAGGGCTTCGCAGCGGGGTAACAATAAAATGCATCTATTTTACCTCGCGGAAGGGTGAGGAACAAATCATTTTTTTCTGTCCTCTTTATCTTACAAGCTAACAATAAATGGCGATAACGGAACTGTGGTATAATCGCAATAATACACTCGAGGTCGTGCTTTAATGTGAGATATTGCCATTGGTGTTCTGATCTTTGGCACTTGCCCTGCGGCTTCGTGCCTACGACCGCATCACACCCGTGCCAATATCTCACGTTAAAGCACTCCCTCTCGAGTATTATTGATTAAATATATAATAAAATACATTTTTATTAAAATAGTCTATTAAGCTGATTAGTGTGATGGACTCATTTATTGTAATAATTAGTTACAAATGGATTATTTTTTAGAAGGTTGAGGTTTTGTAGAAGCTTTTACAATAAGTCTAAAGTCAACATTTAAAAAATTGTGGTGATAATAATGCTGCTCTCTCTCATATTCTCATATTTTCAGATATATAATAGCAAATCCCACCTTAAACATGCTTAAAACACATTACCCTACAGTTAGGAAATATCATTATCATAAATCTTATTTTATAACGAAGCTTTGAATATCTCAATAATGTATTGGAAGTGAAAAACAAAAATGAATTTTTGTCATATCACGGCTTTTCCTCACTATGTTACCCGCTCCTGATTTCCTCATTTAGCACAGGGGAGTGCAGGAGGGTATCGTACTGCATATGACTTGCCCGAGGACAAACATTAAAAATTCAGAGTACATTTTCTGCTGAAGGGACTCCTGTAGTTTCCTGGAGTCTGTGGTTTTTTTTTTATCTAGATCAGGTTGAACATTTTTGTTATTCTCTACACTGATATTTACTTTCACATTTCATCTGAGGGATTGTAGCTCATATGTGTCACCATAAACTTCTTTATCCTGATGAAAAACTGTACAGTTTATATAAAAACACAGATGTTAAAGACTTAAGTACTTGTTGGAAAATACAAAATTGTTTAAACTTGTGAGACTGTGTCTCAAATGTTAGTCATTCATTTTCTTACTTGCTTTATGCAGTTCAGGGTTTTGGGGAGCTGGGGTCTTACTGGCAAGGCAGGGTGTAAAGGCAGGAAAAATCCTAGACGGGGGCCAGTCCATCGTAGGGCCCCTACACATACACTCTCACACTGGGACACTTTAGGAGACAGCAACAGACAGGAGAGAACATGCAAACTCTACACAGGCTCCAGACCAGGAATCGAACTGGGGATCTCTGGAGCTGTGAGGCAACAATGCTAAATGCTGTTCTCCTACTTAAAAAGATGAGAGAGGTCTGAAATTTTCATCATAGGTACACTTCAACTATGAGAGACAAAATGAGAAAAAAACATCCAGGAAATCACATTGTAGGATTTGTAAAGAATTTAATTGTAAATTACGATGGAAAATAAGTATTTGGTCAATAACAAAACTTCAACTCAATACTTTGTAACATAACCTTTGTTGGCTATGACAGAGGTCAAACATTTCCTGTAAGTCTTCACCAGGTTTGCACACACTGTAGCTGGTATTTTGGCCCATTCCTCCATGCAGATCTCCTCTAGAGCAGTGATGTTTTGGGGCAACACGGACTTTCAACTCCTTCCACAAATTTTGTATGGGCTTGAGGTCTGGAGACTGGCTAGGCCACTTCAGGACCTTGAAATACTTTTTATGGAGCCACTCCTTCGTTGCCCGAGCGGTGTGTTTGGGATCATCGTCATGCTGGAAGATCCAGCCACGATCCATCTTCAAGGCTTTCACTGATAGAAGGAGGTTTTGGCTTCAAATCTCACGGTACATGTCCCCGTTCATTCTTCCCTTAACACGGATCAGTCGTCCTGTCCCCTCTGCAGAAAACAGCCCCAAAGCATGATGTTTCCTCCCCCATGCTTCACAGTAGGTATGGTGTTCTTGGGATGCAACTCAGCATTCAAACACAATGAGTTGAGTTTTTACCAAAAAGTTCTTTTTTGGTTTCATCTGATAACATGATATTCTCCCAATCTTCTTCTGGATCATCCACATGCTCTCTGGCAAACTTCAGACGGGCCTGGACATGTACTGGCTTAAGCAGGGGTGCACGCCTGGCACTGCAGAATCTGAGTCCCTCTCGGCGTAGTGTGTTAATGATGGTAGCCTTGTTACTTTGGTCCCAGCTCTCTGCATGTCATTCATCAGGACCCTCTGTGTAGTTCTGTGTTTATTGCTCACCGTTCTCATGATAATTTTGACCCCATGGGATGAGATCTTGCATGGAGCCTCTTATCGAGGGAGATTATCAGTAGTCTTGTATGTCTTCCATTTTTCTACATTTGCTCCCACAGTTAATTTATTCACACCAACCTGCTTGCCTATTGTAGATTCACTCATCCCAGCCTAGTGCAGGTCTACAATTTTCGTCCTGCTGTCCTTCAACAGCTCTTTGGTCTTGAGTTTGGAGTCTGACTGTTTGAGGCTGTGGACAGGTGTCTTTTATACAGATAACGAGGTCAAACAGGTGCCATTAATACAGTTAACGAGGGGAGGACAGAAGAGCTTCTTAATGAAGAAGTTACAGGTCTGTGAGAGCCATAAATCTTGCTTGTTTGTAGGTGACCAAATACTTATTTTCCACCATGATTTACAATTCAATTCTTTAAAAATCATACAATGTGATTTCTTGGATTTTTTTTCTCATTTTGTCTCTCATAGTTGAAGTGTACCTATGATGAAAATGACAGACCTCTCTCGTCTTTCTAAGTTGGAGAACTTGCACAATCAGTGGCTGACTAAATAATTTTTTACCCCACTGTATATATAGTCATGTCGGGAGGTATTGGGAGAAAGGAGACGAGCCCAGGTAATCTAAAAAACAAAGGATATTTATTAAAGCGAGCAAGACTAACATAAACAAACGTACCGTGGCAGAGATAAAGTGGGCTTATCGCAAACGAGCAGTCCGAAGTGAACGAATATCCAGCACAGACGCACGAGCAAACACGAGTCATTGAAGGCGGCTGTTACCGCCAAGAAAAACATAAACGACGTGGTAATTCCTGTGCTGGTTTACAGTGGCAATTCCCCACAATGTCTGAGAGCTAGGGCCCTGCTTAAATACAGTCCTTCCCAGCTGTAGACAGTCCAATCCAGGGCCCTAACTTCAGGTGCTCCGCAGTCCAGCGGATATTATTTATCTCTGTTATATGCATTCCTGTTCTCATATACAGTGATATATATATATATATATATATATATATATATATATATATATATATATATATATATATATATATATATATATATATATATATAATACATACATACATACATACATTCATGGGTTAGGCAGGTTAGGCAGCTTTAGGTATGTATATATAGATATATACACACACAGGACAATACCAGGACACGCCTTCTCATTCAATGGTTTATTTTTATTTTTTCATTATTCTTTTCTATATTGTAGATTGAATACATTACAACTATAAAGGAACACAAATGGAAATATGTAGTTAAAAATGGAGTATGTTTTATTTTTTAGATTGTTCAAACTAGCCACCTTTTGCTTTGATGATGGCTTTGCACACTTTTGGTATTCTCTCCATCAGCTTCATGAGGTAATCACCTATAATAGTTTTCCAACAGTTTAGAAGGAATTCCCAGACATTCCTATCACCTGTTAGCTGATTTTCCTTCAATCTGTGGTCCAACTCATCCCAAACCATCTCAGATGGGTTTAAGCTGGGTTATTGTGGATGCCAGGTCATCTGAGAGAGCACTTCATCACTCTCCTTCTTGGTCAAAAAGCCCTTACATAGCCTGGAGGTGTGTTTGGGATCAGTTGTCCTGTTTAAAAACAAACAATGGTATCAATAAGCACAAACCAAATGTGATGGCATGTTGCTACTGAGTATACATGCACTTGTGAAAAAAATATTGGGAAACCTCCAGGTTTACATGACTCAGGCAGTAATTGGATTTCTACTTGTGTTTCTTGGCTCAAGCCATTCGCTTATTCTTGTTGCTGTTCCTCGGTAGTGGCTTCTTTGAAGTAATTCGACCATGAAGGCCTGATTCACACAGTCTCCTCTGAACAGTTGATTTTGAGATGTGTCTGCTAGTTGAACTCTACGAAGCATTTATGTGGGCTCTAAGCTGAGGTGCTGTTAATTTGTGGTTTCTGAGGATGGGAACTCTAATGAACTTACCCTCTGCAGCAGAGGTAACTTTTGGTCATCCTTTCCTGGTTCGTTCCTCATGAGATCCAGTTTCATCATTGCGTTTGATGGCTGTCCTGACTGCACTTGGAGATACATTCAAAGTTCTTGACATTTTCCAGCTGCACTGAACCTCATGTTTTAAAGTAATGATGGACTGTTGTTTCTCTTTACTTAGTTGATTACTTGGCTTTTGCCATATTTTGAACTGTACAGAACTGTGTACCAACCCTACCCCTGCGTAATACAACTGATGGCCTCAAACACATTAAAAAGTCAAGGAATTCCAAACATTAACTCCTGGCAAGGTACACCTGTTAATTGAAAACCATTCCAGCTTACTACTTCATAAAGATGATTGAGATGATTGATGTGCAAAGCTGTCATGAAAGCAAAATGTGGCTACTTGAAAATCTAAACTATAAAACGTATTCTGGTTTAAGACTTTTTTTGTTTATTACAAAATTGTATTCCTGCATAGTTGTGATGTCTTCAATATTAATCTACAGTGTAGAAAAAAAGTAAAAATAAAGACAAACCATTGAATGAAAAGGTGTGTCCAAACTTTTGAGAAGTCATGTATATATTTAAATTGTTATTTGGCAAGCTAGCCTTATTATATGTTTTATAATGTGACCTCACTCCACAATACTGGCAAATCTCAGCTGATTTAAATGTGCCTTAGAAATCAACAGTAGATCATTTAATCAATTATTTAACAATGCTGCCACAGCACAAAATCCAGCTACATGTCCAGGCATGGCCTGTAGCGCAAAATCATTTCACTGTTGTGATGTGACCGACAGGGCAACACCCATGGAACCATAACACAGGTTGCTAGGGAATCCCAGTGTGTATATATCCCTGTATACAAGAACATGAACTTATTAAAAGGAGCATATTACAGAGATAAATAACATCTACTTTCATGTACTAAAAAAGCTTTATAACCTCATTGTGCAAGGGAGAGAGAATAAGGCAAAATATAATGGCTATAGTATCACAAGAATCACAGTGACTTAGGAATGATTAGCAACTTGTTACTTCACATTTTGTTATCCAGGCCTGCTATAAGCCTTATTATTACTTATAAAATCAATCAGTTATTTAATCTGATCTCACATTATTAGCTTTGTTTTGGTTTTCTCAGCTTGTATGAGCTTGGGTAACAAAAACACGGGGATTCCCTAGCAATCTGGGTGATTCCCTGTCAGTCACAGCACAGCAGTGAAATGATCTTGTGCTACATGCCTGGACATGTAGCTGGATTTTGTACTGTAGCAGCATTGATAAATAATTGATTAAATGATCTACTGTTGATTTCTAAGGCACATTTAAATCAGCTGAGATTTGCCAGTATTGTGGAGTGAGGTCACATTATAACACTTATAATAAGGCTATCTTGCCAAATAACATTTTATATATATATGACTACTCAAAAGTTTGTACACACCTTTGCTTTCAATGGTTTGCCTTTATTTTTACTTTTTTTTTCTCCATCATCTTCATGGGGTAGTCAGCTGGAATGGTTTTCAAATAACAGGTGTACCTTGCGAAGAGTTAATTTTTGGAATTCCTTGACTTTTTAATGTGTTTGAGGCCATCGGTTGTATTACGCAGAGGTAGAGTTGGTACAGTTCTGTACAGTTCTACTCAGCTACTGTTCTAATCCAAAATATGGCAAAAACCAAGTAATCAACTAAGTACAGAAGCCGATTGCTGAAATCGCCGATCGCTGGAAGCGATGGAACGTGGAAAAGTAACACCGCAATTGTCCGCCAGCGGCAGCCAGAGACGGAATAGCGAGAAATAAAGAGAGGGGAAAATCTCTACCCTACACTATACTATCTAATCCCTGTCTTACCTCGGTCCTTCTGGAACCCTACCAAAGGCCGACCTTCTGATGAGGCCGGTCATTCGCTGTGCCTAATGGGCAAAAAACGATACGGAAAGCGACCTACCCAAGAAACCCGCTTGACATGCCACTTATTATGTGTTTCATCATGTTATATAAGAATTATCTTTAATTATCTTTAAGACCTTCTTAAGAAAAAAACTTACGAAGGTTCTTAAGACAAACATTAAGAATTTCATAATGTTCTTAAATGCAATTCTCGAATAAAACATATGAAGTTCTCTGATATTATCTTAAGAAAATCTTAATTATTTCCATAAGATTTAAAAAAAAGAAAATCTTCATTGTTTTCAGTTAAGGTTATGTTGTTTACAGCTTACAATATACAGTGTGAGACAAATTTTAAAATTGTACTTACCATTATTGCTGATATTTAGTTTAATCTGCTCTGGACATCGAAATAGAGAAAAAACATCAAATTAAGTGTTAAAAACATTAGCAAACAAGAAATAGAGGTGATGGTGAACTGTACAGTCACAAGTCAGGGGTGCCCCCACATGACAGTCATAATATTTTCCTTTTTTTCTTTCCTCCTTTTTTGTTGTTTGTAACTTTATTACACAACTTACTATTGCTGAGCAGAAAAAAGAAGGAATGTATCCAATAATTTCATTTGGTTAGAAACTGCCTTTATTAATAATTTACATGATAATAAGGTTATGAAATCGTCAAATAAGTAGAGTAAAAATTACAATTTCCTTCTGTGTTTTTACTCTGCTTTAACATTGCCGATGCTCTCTCTGCTCATTCATTACCCTTTGCTAGGGGTTACAAGGGGTTATGACTGTTACTCAACAAATTCAGAACTCCAAAGACATGTATTTACATTGTGTTCATGACATAGCACTTTTTATGGGAGATGTCTAGATTTTGATTTCAGAAACTTGTAGTTTGGATGTTGCACATAATTCATTGTAACTATAATCAGTTAAATATCATCAAAAACAATTGTGGTTGTAGTAAAGTTGGCTGATTATATATTTCAGACATTTTGAATTAAAGAAGAACTAATGCTGATGTGAGCTTGTTTGTGAACACATTATTAACAACATATGATTCTATAATAAATCTCGGGTCCCCTGAAGTGTTATTATAGTGGGTCGTTGTCTTTATATTTGTTTTCCTGGAAAGTCTTTATTCTTTAAGAACCCATGTACGCCCCCTGTCTACTTATGGCTGGAGAATAAGCCCTATTGCTGAGCCTCTCTGGCTTGTATCCCACCTCTTGGTATCATACGGCCTCTGACGATGATCAGTAATTGTAACGGGACTGTGTTGGCCTAGTGGTTAAGGTGCAGGACTATGAACCAGAAGGTCTAGGGTTCAAATCCCACCTCAGCCAAAACTTATTTCTTGAGCAAGGCCCTTAACCCACAATTGCTTGGATTGTAAGACTGTATCAATGCTAAATGTTGTAAATGTAACGGTAAGTGTTGTCACTCTGAAATAATGGAACATCTCAGGTAGAATAAAGCAGTCCAAGCGTGTTGTTCACTGGAAAACCCGGGTATGTATTCAAACAATGGTCCCACAGGGGTTAGACAATGAAACTGAAACACTTGTCATTTTAGTGTGGGAGGTTTCATGGCTAAATTGGACCAGTCTGGTGGCCAATCTTCATTAATTGCACATTGCACCAGTAAGACCAGAGTGTGAAGGTTCAATTAGCAGGGTAAGAGCACAGTTTTGCTCAAAATATTGCAATGCACACAACATTATGGGTGACATACCAGAGTTCAGATGGTTTGATGAACATGAAAGTGAAGTTGAACGTCTCCCATGGCCTGCACAGTCACCAGTTTATTTAGTAAATAGTAAAATATTATTGAGCCACTTTGGGGTGTGTTTTGGAGAAGCGAGTCAGGAAAAAACGTTTTTCCTCCTCCTCCACCAGCATCACGTACTTACCTGGCCACTATCCTGCAGAAGAAAAACTGTCTTAAAATCCCACTGACCACTGTGCAGAACTTGTATATGTCATTTTCCAAGACGAATTGATGCTGTATTGGCTGCAAAAGGAGGCCCTACACCATACTAATAAAATTATTGTGGTCTAAAATGACAGGTGTTTCAGTTTTCATTGTCTAACCCCCTGTATATGACTACTCAAAGTTTGGATACACCTTTTTGTTTCAATATTTTCGGTCTTTAGTTTTACTTTTTTTCTCATCAATCATCTTCATGGGGTAAAGTCAGCTGGAATGGTTTTTCAAATAACAGGTGTACCTTGCGTTAAGAGTTAATTTTTGGAATTCCTTGACTTTTTAAATGTGTTTGAGGCCATCGGTTGTTATTACGCAGAGGTTCAGAGTTGGTACACAGTTTTTCTGTACAGTTCTTACTCAGCTAACTGTTTCTAATCCAAAAATCTGGCAAAAACCAAGTAATCAACTAATCAAAGAGAGAACAACAGTCCACATCATTACTTTAAAACATGAGGTTTTCAGTGCAGCTGGAAAATGTCAAGAACTTTTGAATGTATCTCCAAGTGCAGTCACGACAGCCCAGCAAACACAATGATGAAACTGGATCTCATGAGGAACGACCCAGGAAAGGAAGACAAAAGTTACCTCTGCTGTCAAGGGGTAAGTTACATTAGAGTTACCTGCCAAAAATTAACGCAACCTCAGGTTTAGAGCCCACATAAATGCTTCACAGAGTTCAACTAGCAGACACCACATCTCAAAAAAAACGAAAAATCAGCCTGGAAGATGAGACTGCATGAATCAGGCCTTAATTGGTCGAATTGACGCAAGAAGAAGCCATCTGAGAAACAAGAAGAAGAAGAAGAAAGAATTGCTTGAATTCACGAAACACAAGTATAAATCCAATTACACTACTGCCTGAGTCGTGTAAACTTGGAGGGTTTCCCATTATTGTTTTTTTCTCAAGTGCATGTATACTCAAGTAGCAACATGCCATCAACATCTGGGGTTGGTGCATAGTGGGACCATTGTTTGACAAATGATCCCAAACACATCTCAAGGCTATGTAAGGGGCTATTTGACCAAGAAGGAGAGTGATGGAAGTGCTGTGTCAGATGACCGGCCTCCACAATACCAAAACAAAAGATCTAAACCCATCTGAGATGGTTTGGGATGAGTTTTTTTGGACCCGCAGAGTGAAGGAAAAGCAGCCCAACAGGTGCAGGAATGTCTGGGAATTTCCTTCTTAAAAATCTAAAAACTGTTGGAAAACATTACAGGTGATTACCTCATGAAGCCAGTGGAGAGAATGCCATGAGGTGTGCAAAGCCGTCATCAAAGCCAAATCTAAAGTATAAAACATATTCCATTTTTAACTACATATTTCCATTTTTGTGTTCATTTATAGTGTAATGTCTGCAATCTACAATATAGGAAAGAATAATAAAAAAAAATAAAGATAAGCCATTGAATGATAAAGGTGTGTCCTGGTATTGTACCTTGCTTTTTTAATGGACAAAGCTGCCTAATTTGTCTTCCTGTTGCTATTTTGGATTCATTTCTATCACTACCTCTACTCACTCTGATGTAAGTGACTGATGTCACTGATAAATATAGATGTTGCTTATTGTTTGATCGGGATTCACTGATGCCACTTTTTACCTTCCGATACCGATACAGATACCTGATGTTCCAGTATCTGCCGATACTGATGCCAACTCTATATAACTTAACTACTCAATAGATGTAACGTTCCACTTTTTATAGATTGGCATACCTTTTATTTTGGTAAATGCAGTCTTCTGTATCCTAAATAAGATATAATAAGCTTGAAGTAATATCATCTACTGGTTGAGTTTGAAAAGTTATGATGTCTGTTTGCTATATGTCAGTGGTCCGACATTATCCTGATTATTAAAGTTATTTTTTAACTATATAGTTCTTAACATATTTACCTTGCTAGACTTTAGCTGTTGTAGTACAGTATTTGTAATGACACATGACAAAGCAGCAAGTTTTAGTAAACACAAAGTTTTATTAAACATATGCAACGTTAGCATGAGCAAACTGAATGGTGAGCAACGTTTGACTGGCATTGCCCTCCTTATAAGCACCGAGTCGCAGGTGTTACCACTCTTGTGAATTTCATGCCCTGGATCTGTTCTCGGCAGTGTGAGAACTGTATGTGCGTCATGGAACAGATTAGTTGGTATTTGAGAATTAGCTTCTGTTTGTGATGGTAAGTTGATGTACTGCTGAGGAGTTGAAAACAAGAACTGCATAGTTGCAACTACTTAAATGTGCTTGCTTCTTGCAGCCTTCTTCAGTTTCGGTTTCTGCACACATTTTCTCACTTTCCTACACTCTTCCAAAATATCTGCTTGTGTCGTAAAACAGCAGAAAGTACATAAGCTGTCACATATAAACAGTTTGTCATTCCATAGTAGAGAGAGAGAGATAGAAAGAGAGAGAGAGAGAGAGAGAGAGAGAGAGAGAGAAAGAGAGAGATGATTAACCGAAACAATGCACTGCATGCAGCTCTACAGTGAGATAATATTTTTACCTTTGTTAAATGTGTTGTAAAAAATAGAAAATAGAAAACTAGAAGTTTCAATAAATCAGTGCAGGGGACACACTGCAGTTTCTTAGGCTATTTAGTCAATACCCGGTACAACTACAGTAACCTATATAGCATTGTAAACAACAGTGCCAAAACAATATAACAAGCAAACAATAAGCAAATTATAGTAAAAATGAGTTACATCTGCTTAGCAAAAGGACTTAGTGAATTATTTAATTGCTGCACTGAATGCAAGTAATTGAAAACAATGTCATTACTATGCCATACAAATTGAAGCCGCATTTTGTTTTTAATATCATTATTGGAGTATTGTAGGGCAGGCCTGTCTGTAAAGAGATAAAGGTAAAAATGAGCAGATGTTGGCGTTACAACATATTTAAGAATCTTTACAACATTTTCAAGAATCATAACAGCTCCTCTGCTCGATTCCACCGATTAATGCTGACGCTGTTCAGAAGTTATGATCTGGGACCAGATTCACAAAAGCTTTCTTAAGAAAAAAACTTATGAAGGTTCTTAAGACAAACACTAAGAAGTTCATAAGAATGTTCTTAAATGTGATTGTCGAATAAAACATATGAAGTTCTCAGATATTATCTTAAGAAAATCTTAATTTTTTCCGTAAGAGTTTTTAAAAAGAAAATCTTCTGTTACGGTTAATATTAAAAACGATGACGAACCGTATAAAACAAAATATAAATGGGTTTGGGACCCAAGTGCAGTTAGCTCCAGATGGTAATAGTGAACTGAAATAAACAAAAGAAATAAAACATAAATAAGCAAAACTAATGTACTTAAAGAAACGAAAAAAATAAATAAATAAAGAAAGTTACCTCAGTGGCTGGGAAATGAAGCCAGGTTGACTGCGTGTGTGACTAGTGGGTCCAACCGATCGCACCACCAGACCACTGGGGTTAAAACCACGCACACACACAAGAGCTCCAGCGAAGGGAGGGGGCACTGACGTCACCCAGCGTGAGCGAGCCCGAAAGGGAGAGGGGGGGGAGCTGAGGCTGAGGCTAAATACAGATACTACGGGATGTGCGTGGAATAGAAAAGCGTGTCCCGCTTACCACACAAATAAGGAAGCAAAGCAAACAAATACTATTGCTAGCAAGCCAAAAGAAAAGATGTGATGGTGTTGAGCCGATCGCTGGAAGCGAGGGAATGTGGAAGTAACTGCGGATGGCCGCCAGCGGCAGCCAGAGACGGAATAGCGAGAAATAAATCGAGAGGAAATCTCTACCCTACACTAATACTAATCCCTGTCTTACCTCGGGTCCTTCTGGAACCCTACAAGGCCGACCTCCTTGACAAGGCCGGTTATCCGCTGTGCCTAATGGGCAAAAAACGATACGGAAAGCGACCTACCCAAGAAACCCGCTTGACATGCCACTTATTATGTGTTTCATCATGTTATATAAGAATGATCTTTACTATGGCAGAGGTTCATTGATTTAAGAACTAACGGTAATTATAATCAACCAAATAATAGGAGTAAGAAGTTTGAGCTCGAGTCAGAGATTAATTTAAGACATAACAGTTACAGTCAAATATCATTGTCTTGTATTTAAATATAAATACAAGAAAATTCTTATGTGTGATGGTTGTAATGGAGGATGTAATGGAGGCTCCTCATCTTTCTTTGCTTATTTCTTATAGAGTCTCTGCTTAAACCACAGGAAACACATGCAAGGATTATTGCACCTGAACTGCTACTTCCTGAGTTTGCGTTTCTCATAGAGTTTTAGAATCATAACAGCTCCTCTGGTCGATTCGACTGATTAATGCTGAAGCTGTTCAGAAGTTTATGTTCTGGGGCCAGATTCACAAAAACCTTCTTAAGAAAAAAACTTACGAAGGTTCTTAAGACAAACATTAAGAATTTCATAAGAATGTTCTTAAATGCAATTCTCGAATAAAACATATGAAGTTCTCTGACATTATCTTAAGAAAATCTTAATTATTTCCATAAGATTTTTAAAAAAGAAAATCTTCATTGTTTTCAGTTAAGGTTATGTTGTTTACAGCTTACAATATACAGTGTGAGACAAATTTTAAAATTGTACTTTCCATTATTGCTGATATTTAGTTTAATCTGCTCTGGACATCGAAATTGAGAAAAAACATCAAATTAAGTGTTAAAAACATTAGCAAACAAGAAATAGAGGTGATGGTGAACTGTACAGTCACAAGTCAGGGGTGCCCCCACATGACAGTCATAATATTTTCCTTTTTTTCTTTACTCCTTTTTTGTTGTTGGTACTTTATTACAACTTACTATTGCTGACAGAAAAAAGAAGGAATGTATCCAATAATTTCATTTGGTTAGAACTGCCTTTATTATAATATTACATGATAAGAAGAATATGAAATAGTCAAATAAGTAGAGTAAAATTACAATTTCTTCTGTGTTTTACTCTGCTTTAAACATTGCTATGCTCTCTGCTCATTCCATTACCCTTGCTAGGGGTTACAAGGGGTTATGACTGTTACTCAGCAAAATCAGGACATTCAAAGACATGTATTTACATTGTGTTCATGACATAGCACTTTTTATGGGAGATGTCTAGATTTTGATTTCAGAAACTTGTATTGTGGATGTTGCACATAATTCATTGTAACTATAATCAGTTAAATATCATCAAAAACAATTGTGGTTGTAGTAAAGTTGGCTGATTATATATTTCAGACATTTTGAATTAAAGAAGAACTAATGCTGATGTGAGCTTGTTTGTGAACACATTATTAACAACATATGGTTCTATAATAAATCTTGGGCCCCCTGAAGTGTTATTATAGTGGGTCATTGTCTTTATATTTGTTTTCCTGGAAAGTCTTTATTCTTTAAGAACCCATGTATGCCCCCTGTCTACTTATGGCTGGAGAATAAGCCCTATTGCTGAGCCTCTCTGGCTTGTATCCCACCTCTTGGTATCATACGGCCTCTGACGATGATCAGTAATTGTAACGGGACTGTGGTGGCCTAGTGGTTAAGGTGCAGGACTATGAACCAGAAGGTCTAGGGTTCAAATCCCACCTCAGCCAAAACTGATTTCTTGAGCAAGGCCCTTAACCCACAATTGCTTGGATTGTAAGACTGTATCAATGCTAAATGTTGTGAATGTAACGGTAAGTGTTGTCACTCTGAAATAATGGAACATCTCAGGTAGAATAAAGCAGTCCAAGCGTGTTGTTCACTGGAAAACCCAGGTATGTATTCTAAAAGCACATGCTGTTGTTGTTTATGGATAACTTGAATCATGTGTTTGGCTGCTGCCCCATTTCAAACCAGGAAGACACAAGCCATATCTTCGTCTTTTCCTTGTTTACTTCCCCATTCCTGTGTTAACATTTTCACCCATAATTAACTGCGTAAAACACAATAGTTTACAATGCATTCCATTCCATTTATGTCCATTCCGGTTAGCTTTATGATGAATTAAAGCATAAGTAATTGTGATGCAAGTTAGTTTGTGAACATTGTTACATTTTTTAAACCATTTGTTTTGGACCACCATCTACTTAAAGTTATCAGAATCACTTCCATTTCACGAGTCCTAAATACTCTGTCTAAATAATGCACTTTAATAATACAACAATGCATCGATGCAACAAGATTTATGACTGACCAAACCTGATGAGAAGCTTCCCCCAGTATAA
>JAJAGP010007260.1:0-14709 GCA_025084515.1 Ancistrus triradiatus | reverse complement strand
TTTATAGTACAACCCTTGTCAGTGAACCTTGAGGATAAAAATAAATAAATAAATAAAATATCATTCATTAATCATAATCGAGGTAAAATGTTCAGTTAATCTTGATATTGATTTGAGGTCATATCACCCAGCACTAATGTAACCTGTAGCACTGAACAAGTAATTCTGAAATGAGTAACCAGAGCAAGTGAAGCAATTTAAAGGATATAATTACAAAGGTCTACAATGCTATATAGGCTCAATTCCACTGTCCTTGCCAGTTTTATGATACGCCATTGTTGGATTACTCTGAAAATGAGAAAAGAGGAGAAAGAGAGCATGGTGTCATATTCTCTCTCTCTTTCTCTCTCATATAACCTCCTTCTCCGTGCTTCAGCTCTGAGTGAAAGTGCGAAGAAGCAGCGCTATATCAGAAGTAATAACCTTGAACACGTCTCGCTGTATTAGTGCCGTTCTGGCTGGGCTTATTCCAGGCTGAGTCAGCCACTGATTACCTTGTCAAGGATCTCTGGCTGTGTTAAAGGTGCAAGAGTGTTCTTGTGCCGGCTGGCAAAAATAGCACCGACAAATTGCCACCTTTGCTTTCAGGAAGCCGTCAAGCAAACTGGCAGCCATTCTGTTTCTATGTACATGTTTAGAAAAGAAAAGAATGAATTCATGCAGGAGATATGCAGGCTTTTTTTCATATACAGTGGAGCTTGAAAGTTTGTGAATCATGTGAAAATGTCTATATTTATGCATATATATGATCAAAACCATCATCAGATTTTCACACAAGTTCTAAAAGGAGATCTAAAAGATCACCCAATTAAAACAAATGAGACATAAAATATTATACTTTGTCATTTATTTATTGAGGAAATTATCTAATACTGCCTATCTGTGAGTGGCAAAAAATATGTTTGTTTTCAGTATCTGGTGTAACTCCCTTGCACAGCAACAGCTGCAACTAAATGTTTGCAGGAGAGCTGATCAGTCCAGCACATCTAGACCATTCCTCCAATTCCTCCTCTAAAGTTCTATTCCTCCATTCCTTTGTCTGACTGTGGATCTCTTTAGAGATGGATTTGTAACCTTTTCTAACCTGATGAGCATCAACAGCTCTTTTTCTGAGGTCCTCTGAAATCTCCTGTTCATGCCATGATACACTTCCACAAACAGGTGTTGTGAAGATCAGACTTTAGTAGATCCCTGTTCTTTAAATAGACCAGGGCACTCACTCACATCTGATTGCTATCCCACTGACTGAAACCTCTTGACTCTAATTCCATCTTCATATTAAGGTTCACATATCTTTGTCACTCACAGATTTCCTCAAAGAAATAATGACCGAGTATAATATTTTTGTCTCAGTTGTTAGTTACTTTTAATATTTTTGTGAAAGTCTGACAATGTTTAGAACAAGTTTATGCATATATTTGACTTGCTGACTATGGTACTGACTGTCTGAAGTTCAGCACATTCTCTCCATTTCTAAAGGTACCTGGGTTTCCTTCCACTTTTCAATAACATGCCAGAAGGTATACTGTCTAGTCAAGTTCTCTTACTTGTGAGAGAGTGTACAATGCTTTGTAATTTTCCCAATATTTCCATAATAGGCTCTGCTCCCATCACCACTCTGACAATGAAAAAAACAGGTACTGCTGATAAATGAATGATAATTTAACTGAAAATGATCACTGGCCATTGGGGACATCTTGTCAAGTAGTTAACTGATGAGTACACTAGCTGGTGCCTTTATTATAAAACTTTACTGAGGAAAAGCGCACTTTTCAGTTAAGATATTACCACTCATGAGACTGATCCACAGTAGTATTGAACTGCTGTGAAATAATTAAATTTAGATGAATATGGGTTACTATGGCTGAGTCTAAAGAGATCCAAATCCCTACAGTTTAAGGTATTTTTGCTACAAAATATTAAATATCCTGGGTAAAAGAATGTTATCACACATAATGATATGAGTTGACAGTAAGTTGCAAACTACATATTAAAAAGGGAATTAGTGCTTATGTGGTCAATATTGAGCTAGATGCATTTACTGCTGATTTCCATCTGTGGGTAGTAATGCTGTGGTCAACATTATGGGCACACCTGAATGTCGGGTACACCATGCAGTGTTTTAATATAAAATATACATGTGTGTGTATATGCATGTATATATATACATACACAGTGGTGTGAAAAAGTGTTTTCCCTCTTCCTGATTTCCTATTTTTTTGCATGTTTGTCACACTGAAGTTGTTACGACGGGTGATGATGCAGTTTCTGTTTCCACTCGGAACGCTATTGAGGAGCACAGTGCACATGGAGCGAGGGAGCTGCCTTCAAAGGAGAGTTGTAGGGAGAGTTAACGGACTTAAATAGTTTAGTTGATATGCGTTCGTGACTTCAAGTGAGTTGACTGTTCATTTAGAATTTTACGTGAGTAAGAGTTGTTCATTAGATGGAGTGTAACTCTTTAGTAATCGCTATACGTTCAGTACTCGCTGCTATGCTAGATAGCGTTCATAGATAGCGTTCATTGGTAATTCTGTAGGCAGTTTATCCTTGTTCATGCTAGTGTAGTTCCTCCAGTTAGTGGGAAGTGAGATGTGTGGTTGTTTGTGGAAGCGTATGTAACATGCACAAATGTATTGTTATTTATTTTCCTTTATTATATCCATATAACTCATAGCAAGTTATCGCAAACGCTTGGTTGCAGTTGTTGCTGCTAAGGGTGGTCCAACCAGTTATTAGGTTTAGGGGGCAATCACTTTTTCACACAGGGCCATGTAGGTTTGCATTTTTATTTCCCTTGATAATAGCCACCTTCATTTAAAAACTGCATTTTGTGTTTACTTGTGTTGTCCAAAACACTTAAGTGTGACAAATATGTAAAACTCATGTTTGACAGAGAAAAGTACAAGACAAAAATAATAACACAGACTTGGCAGGAAAAAAATGATAGAAAATTAGTGGTACCCATTGTTTGATTGGAAACAAAAACAAAATCACAAAATCAGACTAACCTGTGATTTATTAGACTCTCCTGTCCCCATCTTGTTTGTGAGAAGATGCCAAAGTCATGTGACTTTAATTAGCCTATGAATCATGTCTTTGAAGCTTAAAAACTCCCTATTTCAAGTTCACAATGGCAAAGACAAGACAGCTGACTGAGCAGGAGTGTCACAATACACATAGTAATAGGAATTTTGTGTCGATACGATACGAGCTGTGAGTCAAATACATTAAGCTTTTATAAAAAAAAAAAAAACTTCCACCGCTACTGAGATGCAGTCCTCTGCATAGAGCCAGCCACAGTTCTAGACCAACAGTTCAGGGATGATGTAGTGTTACACATGTGACATCTAACGGCACATTGTGTAACTGGTTCTGTGCTTCATCTAGATACTGTAAGAAAAAAATCATATAATCTCACCACAGGAATTTTAAGCATCAGGGAGCAAACTTGTTAATTAGGGATGCTGTTTTTGTTAATGTGAGGAAATAGAAACTCAAATATCATAAATAAGTTTTCATAATTTATCTCTATAGTGCAAAGCTAGAAAGAATATGGGGACAAATTCTTCAGAAAATAGTGTGGACCCTGAGGTGCCTGGCCTTCAAGAAGGAAATCAGCAATAGCAGAGATCTTTGGTGATTTTTTTGAACCCCAGTTAAGCAAGTTAACCAAGCTTGCACAGCAGGGAGTTGTATTGGCTCCTCGATCTCTACATTAAAAAGGGAATTAAAATCAAATTTCTTGGTGGTGGTTTCAACCCGTACCATATGTTACAAACTTAACAAAACAGGGATCTATGGGTGAAGGCCTAAGCAAAGCAAAGGAGCACCCAACTACATGCTTAAAGAAATGTATAAAAAAAGACTGAACTTTGCAAAAACTTACATAGAGAAGCCACAATCCTTTTGGGAAAATGTTCTATGGACAGACAAAAACAAATAAGAGACAACAACTCTTTGGCAATGCATACCAACGTTATCTTTAAAGACAGTGAAATATTAGTAATTTAGAATTGAAGAAGTGCTCTAAAATATTAAGAAAAGTGCACCCTACCTACAGTGAAACATGGTGGTGTATCCATAGTAGCCACTTTTGCACCAAATAGTTAAAGGTACAAATTGTTGGAGGAACTATTCCCAAGAACAACATTCATCCCAGGGCCTTTTTTTGGTTTGGATTTGCATCGGCAGTAGGAATTCTGTGTGTTCAGTGATGTAAGCTACTTATTTCTGCACGTTAGCTTTTTATGCTAAACAATCATGGGCGGCAATAATGTTGAGTAAAAATGTTGTAGTAAAATTTGACTATATCAGATATTTTAATCTTAGCGGTGTCATTGATTGCTTCTGGAAGGTTACAATGACTTATTTTACTGATTAAATGTTTTTAATCACATTCATGTTAAATACATGACAAGATTTAGCTCATTTAGCTAATTTGTGACACTTGTGTATCCACCATGATCATATCTGAAACTTGATCCAGAATTAGCTGCAGCAAGAAAATTCTGCTTTCTTCATCTTCTTCTTCTTCTTTTTCTTCTTCTTCTTCTTCTTCTTATTGTAATTATTATTTAATCAGACAAGTCCTTAAGAAGAAGGCTGTGTTCACAACGATGGCCTGGCAAGCAGCAAACACTTTCTGAGGGATTTGAACACAAGGGGGGAATGACACAAAACGCTTATGCACAATTAAATACAGAAAATGTACAAACTAGACAAAGCACTAAGGTGGAATTGATTTTCTTGTAGTTCTGTCACATAAGAAAAATACTATGAAACAGAACACTAGAGAGAAAATTTATGAGAACATTTAAGGAGTGGACATGGCAAATAACAAGATCTCCAGATAAAAATTTTATTGATGTCAAGGTCATTGACTCTCATGCACTAAACAGTTGCATGTGTACAAATAACTAATTAATTCAGATTAAGTAACCATTAATAACCATTTAAATGGCCGCTATAAAACAGTCTTATAAATTCTGAGTGTTTACCCTAATTTGTGATTTTATGTTGATTTTGCAAACGTAAAAGTCATTTTGAGATAAGAAACACTTAAGGGCAGCTAGCTTTTCCATCCGAAAAAGCAGCCCTGCAAAAGAAAGATTCATCCTAGTGATTGAACATCTATGGATGGCTATCCTCTCCCTGTCAGAGGACAACCTCTGCCTGCAATAGGAAAACTCATCCCAGTGAAACTATGGATAAAACCCACTCAATACTTGAGAAAACATTTCCCTGTAGGAGAAAAACTCATCCTAGTGCTTAATTTTTAAAAACATGAAGTAAGGGAACATCGAACGTGGAGTGATCTAGCAAGTGGTCATGGAGTGAAAAGGTCCAGGAACGTATAGAGCAGACAGTGCTGTACGTGCTCCACCTAATAAAGTATCCTTCAAAATAGAATTTATGTAAACAAAAAAGACTTACTTATCTTGTCTAACTATAAGTTGTCCTTTTTGCCAATGGGTACCAAATGTACCACACTAGCCAATCTGTACCACTCCTGGGCATGTTTTACCCCAAAGCACGTTTGACTAGTGTGATTGCTCTATATCACTTGAAGAGATGGGCTCAGGAACAGTTCACTGGGCTAGGGCACAACATGCATGAAGTGTGATCACTAATCTCGCCAAATCTTCTTATATATGCAGCACGAGAAGCTGAAAAGCAATGCATTGCATAATCAGTACATTTATTATAAGGGCTGTGTGTCAGCACACCCAAAGCAAGCCTAAAAAATCCAGTACAACCATGCATAAATATGACCTAAAACATAATACAACTTTGACACGCGTCCTAACAATAGATAAATATAACCAAATTAAACACTAATTCATTTATTAATTTGCTTATCTACGTAATCGTGGGGTCACGGGAAAGCCAGTGCCTAGCCTGGCACAGGGGTCAAGGCAGGAACAACTCTAGACAGGGCACCAGTCCATCACAGAGCACACACACTCACAAACTAAGGGCAATTTAGGAACACCAATTCACCTAAAATAAATGTCTTTGGAATGGGGAAGGAAACTGGAGTACACAGAGGAAATCCACGTAGACATGGGGAGGACATGAAAACCCCACACAGGCAGAGTCAGGATTGAACCAGGGACTCCGGAGCTGTCAGGTGACCGTGCTGAGCACTGTGCCACCGTGCTGCCCCACAATTAAACAAATGAGGCAAAACACTATGCTTGTTCAGTTATTTATTGAGGAAAATGATCCAGTATTCCACGTCTGTGAGTGCCAAAAGTATGTGAGACTCACAAAAATTCATAATATTAGAGTTGGGTGTTTTCAATCAGTGAGATGGCAATCAAGTTTGGAAATCTGCTGTCTTTTCTAAACTCAAATCTGTGACAGGAGAACCGGTGGCCACACCACAGGTACATCAGTGTAGGAGTTGTGTCACTGGAGTAACGAGAGACTCAAAAATCAGCATTAGAAACTGTGGACAATACTTTTTTTTTTTTTTTTAACTGGTGCAAGCACCACCATTCTATGAAGCTCTGTGCTGTTTAGGTGAGGTTGAATGGTTAAAGCTATACCCTAAAAATTGTCATCATCTGCAACATCGGGTGAGTTTTCTTTGGCATGCTATTACGGGTGAAGGGGATGACTGTGGTCCCAATCAAGACCGATGCTGTTAAGATGTGGCCCACACCTGCTAACATTGAGCAGCTGCACAGTTTCCTGGCATCTGGCATCATACCGCCAGCATTTTGTCCAAGGTTTCACAGAAATTTCTGCTCCAGTGCACCACCTCATGGGGAAAGGTATGTCATTCCAGTGGATTGGTGAAGCGGAAGAGGAATTATAGTGCCTCCAGGATGCTCTGACCACTACAGCCATGCTCACTCTGCCCATGCACGATCACACAGTTCATTGTAGACACTGATGTCAGCATAACTGTATACCATTTACTCTGCTCCCTTGCCATTGCTTTGTTAAAGTGTCGGATGCAATTCATTAATCCAAAATGCGAAGCACCCCTTTGGATTACATGGCAGAACATCCAGTTCTCAATACAACGCAGAAAGGGGGCAACTGCATGTAAATGCCGATGTACTCACACCTATAGAGGTGCAAAGCTGTAACTGTACGCACTGGTAGTGGTAGTTGTGCGGTGACCTGCTCGAAGCAGTTATGAACCAGCAGGGCTCGGACACTTCAGTGTCACAAAAACACTTAGCCATCTCCAACAGATGTTCTACTGGTCCAGCTGTCTGGATGATGTTGACATGTTCATCCACTTCTGCTGTGTGCGCACAATCTGGATATGATGCTACAGGTAGGCTCACTCATGGAGCAGGTAGCTATAGACATGTTGGGTCCCTCTACAGAAAATGATCAAGGGAAGTGCTATGTCTTTGCCTTACAGACTGTTTTGCCAAATGACCCGGGGCATGCGTGGTCTCTGACCAGAGTGCTGCTACTATGGCTGAGCAGCTTTTGGAATGATTCTTCTGCTGGTTTGAGGTCTCAGAGGAGCTTCACAGCATCCAGGGCTGTAACTTTTAGGCCCAGGTCATGGAGGAAGTGTATGAGAGACTTGAAATTTAGTAGACCCAAACCCAGCTATTCCTTCTGCAGAGAGACAGGTTAGTAGAGAAGTTCAACCAAACACTCAGTACTGTTCAGTACTGGAGCACATGCTAAACCTCCAGTCCAGTATAGCTACTGTACACCAGCTCACCAGTAAGCAGCAGTGATTTTATTTTGGCTATTTTACCCACTGGGGTATAAAAACAAGTTACAGAGTGAATTGGAGGGTCTGTGCATCATTCTGCGGCAACTGTCTGAGGTCATGTACTGAGTTTGGATGGAGCGGAGGATTGCCATAGTGCTCTGCAGAGAGTTTGTTGGGGACGTCTGACCCTTACTGGGTGAGTTATGTAATGCTGGCTACCCCCTCTGCCTGTGGTGAGTGTCCGTCCAGCATGCTGTGAGTCTGGCATGCTGACTCATTTACCTTTCTAAGGGTGCTATTTTAATTATTTTAATACATGTTTATAGTTATATGTGATACAATCTAGTGTATTATTTTATCTTTTTACACTTTATTTGCTATGACTGAATAATCTATCGTGAGTTAGAACACCTACCCCTGTTCATGGCTCTTTTCAGATCTCATTACACTTCTTCTTCTTCTTCTTCTTCTTCTTCTTCTTTCGGCTTCTCCCTTTATCAGGGGTCACCACAGCGAGTTAAACGTTTCCACCTCACTCTGTCCTCCACGTCCTCTACTCTCACCCCAACTCCCTGCATATCTTCATTTACCACAACCAAATAACTCCTCTTTGGTTTTCCTCTCCGTTTCTTGCCTGGCAGCTCAATCTCCAACATCCTCCTACCAATATATCCACTATCTCTCCTCTGCACATGTCCAAACCATCTCAGTCTTCCCTCTCGAATTTTGTCTACCAATTTTCCAACCTGTGCTGTCCCTCTGATGATCTCATTCTTAATCCTGTCCACCCTAGACACTCCTAAAGAGAACCTCAGCATCTTAAGTTCTGCCACCTCCAGCTCTGCTTCCTGTCTCTTTGTCAGTGCCACTGTCTCAAACCCATACAACAAGGCTGGTCTCACTACTCTCTTATAATCTTTTTCCTTTCACTTTTGCTGCGACCCTTTTGTCACACAGCACTTCTGACACTCTTTCTCCACCCACTCCATCCTGCCCTGTACTCCTTTCTTTACCTCCTTTCCACACTCCCCATTTTCTTGGACAGTGTGATCCCAAGTACCTGACCTCCTGGACCTTTGGGACCCACTGATCCCTGCCTGTAGCCTGACTATTCCACCCGCCTCCCTTTCATTTACACACATGTATTCTGTCTTATACAGTTGACTTTCATTCCTCTCCTTTCCAGATTATACCTCCACCTCTCCAAGTTCTCTTAACTACCTGCTTCCCTGTTCTCACTTTTTCTCACTACAGATCACAATGTCGTCTGCAAACATCATGGTCCAACGGCGATTCCTGTCTGACCTCATCTGTTAGTCTGTCCATCACCAGAGCAAAAAAGAAGGGACTCCGGGCCCCGATCATTGATGCAGTCCCCACCTCTACCTTGAAGTTATCTGTCACTCTACATTACAGCAATCTCACCGCTGTGACGCTGTTATCCACACATGTCCCTGCCCATAATCTAAACGTACTTTTCAGCTACTCGAGACTTCCTCATACACCACCACAGTTTTCCTCCCTTGGCAACCCTGTCATAAGCTTTCCCTCCAAATCCACAAAGACGCAGTGTAGCTCTTTCTGACCATCTCTATACCTCTCCATCAATCAGTCTCAAAGCGAAAAATTGCATCCATGGTGCTCTTCCTTGGCATGAAACCATACTGTTGTTCACACACTGTCACCTCCTGTCTGAGCCTAGCTTCCACAAACTCTCTCCCAATCTTCATTGTGTGGCTCATCAACTTTATGCCCCTGTAAGAGCCACAACTCTGCTACATCACCCTCTTTTCTGCTAAAAATCGATACAAGTAAACTTTTTTCCCTCCATTCCTCCGGCATATTCTCATTCACCAGAGTTCCACTGAATAATCTAGTCCAAAACACACCACTCCCAGCTCTCCTAGACTTTTCCATACCTCAAAGACCGGGCCGAGCCGTATGTAGTCATCAGGTCCCACTGCCCTTTCCGTTCTTCATCCTTTTCAAAGCTTTTCCTCACTTTCTTCCTCGCTAATCCTTGCTAAATCCTGTTCCACAATTTCTACACCATCCAGCCTTCCTTCCCTTTCATTTTCTACATTCATCAACTCCCTCCAGAATACTCCATCTTTCCCCTCACCCTCTCCCTGACCTGACAGTACATTTCCATTTCTATCATTGATCACCCTGACCTGCTGCACATCCTTTCCAGCTCTATTCTCTGTCTCGCTAGTAGATACAAACAACTCTTTCTCTCCTTCCCTACTGTCTAACCTTTCATACAACTTATCGTAGGCCTTCTGCTTGGCCTTTGCTCACCTACCTCTCTCTTTGCCCTTTGCCGCAATCTCCTTGTAAGACTCCACTCCTGCCTACTATTATTAGTCCTGTGTCCTGTCCCATTTCTTCTTTGCTGACCTCTTTCCCTGAATAACCTCCTGCACTTTTTTTCCTCATTTCCACCACCAGGTTTCCTTTTCATCCTTTGCCTGTCCAGAAGACACACCCAGTTACCTTTCTACCTGTCTGTCTAATTACTGTTGCTGCTACTACCCAGTCGTCCGGGACCTCTTCCTATCAACCCAAGGCCTTTCTCAGCTCCTCTCTGGGAACTCCTTACAACATTCTTCCTTTCTCTCACTTCCACCATTTGTTCGTCCTCTGCTCTGCCTTTGTCCTCTTCCCTTCATAAACCACCAGAGCCATCCTGCACACCACCATCCGATGCTGCCCTAGCTACACTCTCCCCTGCCACTACCTTACAATCACCAATCTCTTTTAAGCAACCTCTTCTACATAGGATGTATAGTCTAACCTGTGTGCTCCTCCCTACACTCTTATAAGTCACCCTATGCTCCTCCTTCTTTTGGAAATATGTGTTAACCACAGCCATTTCCATCCTCTCTTGCAAAATCACCACCATCTGTCCTTCTAGGTTCCTATCCTTAACACCAACCTGCCCATCACTTCCCTCATCTCCTTTATTACCTTCAACAACATGACCATTGAAATCTGCACCAATCACCAGTCTCTCCTCCCCTGGGAATGCTCTCAACCACTTCATCTAACTCTCCCCCAGAATCTCTCTTTCTCCTCTAATTCACAGCCAACTTGTGGTGCATAGCCACTAACAACATTCACCATTACACACTCAATTTCCAGCTTTCAGACATATTATCCTGTCTGACACCCTTTTCACCTCAAACAACATTCTTTACATAGTCCTCCTTCAGGACCACACCACTCCATTTCTCTTCCTATCCCACACCATGGTAGAACAGTTTTAAACCCTGACCACCAATAGCTTGCGAGCCGGCTAGGACCTTCCACAATTGTCTCCTGCGAGCGACACAAAACATCCTATATGCCGTACCCTTACGCCTTGCTCTACTTGCACAGCACAAACAACAGTTGAGAACGAAAGTTTAAACCCTGCCACCAATTGCAAATCGAGCCTTGCTAACCCTTTGCCACTTTTGTCTCCTGCACACATCAAACATCGACCTTTCTCTTTTTCTCCTCTGCATCATATCAGCCAGCTTCCCTACCTTTCCCCTGTTCCATCGTCCCTACATTTAGGGTTGCTACCCTCAGTGCTATATTCTGACCCCTCCCGATTTCTCTCTGTCTCCTTACAAACACGCTTCCCCTCCTCTTCGTCTTTGGCAAAACAGTCGTACCAACTTTCCGCTGAGTACCCTTGTTGCTAACCAGTACACCAGCCAGACGCCGAGCTCCAGCAAGGATAAAGGAGATGAGGATCTCCTATGACCGCTGAGAATATGCAGGAAAGGCAGTGATAACCATGTCCCCGGACTGACCCAAAATTCCCACTTGGTGATTCCCATCCCCCCCTCCCACCAGAGCTCTCTTATGCCCCGACGCACCGTACGCTGCCTGACAGACTCATGTCCACTTCGTAGACTTAAGCATACAGAAGCAACGTCCACTAGAAACATACTAGCGTAGGAGCGAAGAATACGCTCCTCCTCTTAATCTTGCATGGCATATACAGTAGTCCAATTTCCACTGGTACCCTGTTTGCTACCAGTACCAGTGGCGGTCGTTGTTAACCCGGGCCACGACCGATCCAGTATGGTGATATTATTATGAACTCGCATACTAGATTTGGCAAATGTTTTACACCGGATGCCCTTCCTGATGCAACCCTCACCATTTATCCGGGCTTGGGACCGGCACTAGAAATACCCTGCCTGAGCAATCTAGCGGCTGGTTTAGATCTCATTACACTGAAGTGTTTAAATAAAACTTCACCATGAGCTAGATTCCTGGTGCTCCTTCTTCTTCTCTGAAGCCACAATATATTCCCAAAACAACAAACAATCAAGACTTCCTAGGTTGACTATTTTTTTTTGTCAGATAACTACAGTTATGCAAAAATACAGTAAATTTACAGATAAATACACTATCTTATGTTAAGATGAGCAGCAGCAAGCTGAGCAGCAAATATCGTGTTATACAAAGATGTAGCTATTTCAACTTAATCTTCATTTAAATGTAGTTGATAAATAGTATCATTGGATTAATCCCAGTTCAACATAACAGGTGTATAAACCCATAAGCTGAGTAAATATTGATCCCTGTTCAAGGCCAGTATTAACTCTAATGCTAACTCTAATACCAGTGCTCTGAAACAGAACCCTAGTGTATAACTTGCATTATGTGTTCAGGATTAAGATGTATAAGAGCTGTTTAGTTTTCTTAAAATGAACCTGTTTATTAAGAGTATTGGTGCTGGAAAAGATTCAGGTTACCAGTTATCAGGCCTCACTTTCAGTTATTGTCTGTGTGGATTTTGATTGTTAACGAGAGTTGCAAGGAACAGACGAGAGTTGCAAGGATCATCAGACAAAAAAGTTTTGCACTATACTCAAGGTGATTCTCAGTTTTGGCACCATTAATCCCCATTAATCCTTTTTGTCTAAACAAACTTGAAGAAAAGTTGTCTAAAGAAATGAGAAAATTGATGCCTAAATTGAAGATAAATGAGCATCACAATTAAGGCTCCTGAGAAATCATTCTCCTTTTTTCTTTAAACATTGTCCTGACATTTGGACATTTAAATGGTACAAAGATTTACTATAAATGGTCCATTTAGTGCAATAATATTGAAAAAGGTATAACAGCTGCCAGAGATCTGTAATAGCATTACTTCTGAAGGTTTATACAGCACAAACAGAGCATCAACCCAATGTAACATATGATAGTCCTTCAGCACAGTAAAGGGAAGCACCTATAATTAACCAAACTTCACTTAAGTGGTGCTCCTCTGGTTTGTTTTAAAGACTAAATGATTCTGCATATGTCGTTAGGTTCTGTTTAAAGATAAACACATTTAAAAGGGCCAGATAATGACATGTTTGGCTTTTAACTGATGTCCTGACTGTATACGTTAGGAGAAAGTTTACTTTGACATGGCCAAACTTTTCTCAGAGAGTTCTTTATGCCTCAGTGGTAAGCCAGATTTGCAAAGTGCTTCTGCCTGGGAAATTTGTGGGCTGAAACCTTATCCCTGGCAATTTCTGTCACTCAAATGCGTTCAGGTCCTGGCAGCTGAGACAGAGAGCTTATTCCTTTCATTTACACAAAGGAAAACACAATTTCTCTGTCTTGTGAGATGCTGCAATAGGCTGTGATGAATTAATTCAAACAACAATGTGGAAACAGAGACTGACATGTTCTTATCTTGTTCACCTCAAGAGCCATCACAATTCAAGCATCACTCAGCAGAGATCTAGGACCATCATGAAACACTTCTTAAAGGTTGTGTGAACTGTGTGCAATATTAAAGGCTGTGTGAAACTGTGCAGTGCATTTAAGGTGTTTGAGTTGGAGGGCCAGAATTGGAATTGTTTGTCATGAATATGCTGGGCCTCGTTTATGATGAAATTAGTGAAACTGGCAAGCTAATGTCAATTTGAAAGGGTGTACAATTATTTTTTTCTGTGCACTGCTTGCACTGTTTTTTTTGCAGGATTGTCTAGTGTAATTCATCCATTTTTATCTTCCAGTGTAAGTGAAGTCTCTAAGCACAAATGACATGGAACATTGTTAACATGTAGCCTATATATATATATATATATAGCATATCGTCTTTCCAAGTCGTGTCCCATGTTCTATTGTAAATTAATACTATGTACATTTAGTTTATAGTGTTTGTCATTTTCTGTTAAGTGTAACCAATTTTCTTTGTCTTAATGTTTTGAGTTACTGGGTCTGCTGCCTCAGTTCTCCTTCCGGGTCCTGGCTAAAAGATGGGTGGAGCTTGGTTAAATGCAGAGACCTAGTTTGGAATGTTCTCAGTTTGTCAACACTGGGAGGTTTGTCCAGGTACTATGGTTTCCTCGATAATTTTAAGGACAAGCATTACGTCAACTGGTGTTTCTAAAGTGTCCCAGTATTAGTGTGTATGCGTGATGTCCTGAGATGAGTTGGCATCCTGTGTTGGGTTGGTTGCTGCCTTTCACTCTGTGTTAATGGTTAGGTCCCAGCTCCCCATGACCATGAATTGGATTAAATGGATATCAAAATTAATTACTCAATAATAATAGCAATCATTTTATATACTAAACAGAATGAGACACACTACAATGATTGTAGAAAACAATTTGCTAAATAAAACTTAAAAAAAGACAATAGCATAAAGCTTGTTCAATAATCTATGCTTATTTAACTATTGCAATATTTGAAAATAAAAGTTATGAGCTCAAGGTAAGCAGACATGAAAATGTTTGGCTCCTTGAGAATGACAAACAGATTAGATAAATAACCCTAGCCACAGACAGACAGACAGACAGACAGACAGACAGATAGATAGATAGATAGATAGATAGATAGATAGATAGATAGATAGATAGATAGATAGATAGATGGATAGATAGATGGATAGATAGATAGATGAGTGAGTGAGTGCATATTGGCATTGTTTAGTCCAGTAAACACAGTTAATGTAGGTTCTTGTGTCCTACACAAGCAGATAACAGTTTTAGTGGCATCCTCAGTCAACAGTA